>JAJIBD010007637.1:0-114288 GCA_021461705.1 Cryptotis parvus | reverse complement strand
AAATAAATAAATAAATAAATAAATAAATAAATAAATAAATATACCATAAAAATGATAAGATAAGTTTAATAATTTTATTTAAACACAGACTATGGCAATTTATATGTCAAAAGGTATACTTAAATATTCACTGTGTATTCACATGAAACTCTATCACTCCTGGCTATTATATGTCCTAGACAAAACCCTAGTTTTATTACTTAAGAACATCCAGAGAAAAAAAATGCACTCAACTCAGTCAAGAAGAAACCAAACATTGCAAAAATAACAGCAGCATTCATTACATCGGTGCAACCTGATTTTTATTTCATGCTTTTGTTCATGGAGAACATGGAAAACAACAGAAAAAGCAAGAAAAAAAAATATATATATATCGATTATTTTATGACCATAGTAACATACATGTAGAAATGTCAAGAAGAAACTAGAAAGTCAATAAGAAATGATATTTGTGTAGAGGTATTGCAGATAAAGATTTTAGCATTATTCCAAAATCTATCCTGAGGATATTACACAGTTGGATACCATTACATTGCTAGTGAAAATACATCAAACTGAAGCAAAAAGTATGGAAACAGTAAAGTGATCCATGGTCATAAAATTTCGGGAGCACCACAGAGGTCCCCAACAGTGTTGGGAAGAGTTCCCTTCTACCTTCAAAGCCGGGGGGAATGGATGAAGACTCAGGAATCCGATGCAGTTTTAAAAAGGGCTTTACTATCACAGGTTCCAATATACAATCCAAGAGCAGGGAAAACCTCCGACTCTGGTTCCCAGCTAGGCCCCAGCCACATGTAGGCCAAGATGATTGCCACCACGTGTTGAGGCCCAACAGAGAATGGAGAGGACGGAGAAGCAAAACACCAAGGGAAGCCGAATGGCAAAACGGGGAAAAAGAGAGATAGCCTCTTTCTTCTTGCAGCTTATTTTATAGCTAGAAATCTGCCCAAACTCCCAGGCCAGCCCATTCTGGGCTGGGCTATCTAGAGATGAAGCAGGAAAAAATAGCTCTATAGAAATGTAGCAACTTCAGGAAACCATCGGGCTGTTTTCAAGGACCCAGAGCTAATTTAAAGCCTTCTAGCAGAGCTGGGAGAAGCTATAAGTTAAATGTAACTTCCCCTGGCAGGAAGGATCAAATGCCCCTCAGGTAATTTCTCCCAGCACCTCACCTAATGTCTTGAGCCAAGATCTGCCTGGAATTGCCTTTATAGGGTAGAGAAGGGGGTTTCTGAGATGGCATGTCTCTGTACAAAGACTAATACTAATGCCAGTTAAATATTTCTCCAAGCCTTCACAAGAGTCTTGTCTACTTCACGGTAGTTTTGTATTTTAGTTGCCTTTGAGTTATCAGGGAGCCATGCTTGCTTGCTTGGAGGCAAACAGCATTTCTCTCTGGTCTAATTACTTAGAGATCCAACGTGGCCAGGAAAATATGCTGGTAAGATCTAGCTAGTCCTACGATGATTGTGGTAGAATGAGAGAATATTTATACCAGCCAGTACAGAATACATGGTCAGATAATTTATACCAGCCAGTACAGAATACATGGTCAGACTGCTACATTCAGACTTCCCCCTATCTATGAAGTGACCTGCAGGAGGCAATCCAGGGCAGATGCAGAGGCCTAGGCTTTTAGGTGTTCTGTAATAATAAAACATGTGGAAAGTAATAAATAAGGTAAAGAGAATTTTTAAGGCAGTAAAAATATTGTGTTATTTCCTGGTGTTGCTTAATATAATTATAGAATTATTCAGAACTGTAAGTATAAAACACTAAGTAAACCCTAAGATAAACTTTGAGCTTCAGGTCGTAATAGAATGTCAGTAAAGACTTAACAGTAAAACAATTGTACCACTCTGGATAAGGATTATGATGATAGGTAAATGGGGGTAAGATGCATATGATACATTTATGTACTTTTATCTTAATATTTTTGCAGAATAGTTAAACTGTTCTAAAACTAAAATCTTTGAGAAGCAATATATTGCTTTCCTAATATAAAAAATGTAAAACCAAACATTAATATTCACTATTATTTTTAGTTTAGAAAAAATGATACTCTTCCTAACTCTTAGTAATGTAAATCACCCAGCTCTGCTATCCTTCTCTTTACTTGAGAGATAAGAGTTCTCAAACTTTATCATCAGAGGGGCTGGAATGCAGTGGACAAGGTGTTTGCCTTGCACATGGCCAATCCAGGTTCTATGGCCATCATCCCATATCTCCACCACCAGGATTAATTCCTGAGTGTAGAGCCAAGAGTAACACCTGAACATCAACATTGCCAACTGTTAACCAATAGAAGCCATATATATCACTGGTGCATGATCAGATTAATATAGGTTGTATCTTTTTTCCCACCAAATATTTTGTTTTCTTTAACCAGTATCAATTGACCCTTCATCAGAAAACTTGATACTGTATCTTTTAATACTTTTATAAACAACCAAAACTGGATCAGGCTTAAAAAATTCTTTCTGTTCAATTAATCTGTAAATATAGTGGGATTGGATTAAGCATAAGGAATGAAAGATGATATGTTAAGCATAAAATAAGGTCAGAAAAGGCATCAACAATGTCATTTCAGTAACAGGAAGGTCTACATTTTTTCCGTTTAGTGCAACAGGGGAATCAAAGGAAACATCTTAGCATTTAAGAGAGCTCAGCTGTCATGAGAATTCACCAATGGATGTGTTTGCTTTTCACAAACTGAAGCAAGAATGATACACATGGTAAAATATGTCTATAGTTAAAAGGAAAGATTTTGACAACCAACATTCTTGCTTTTACCTGTGCCTGTTGAGATGTGTCTAGACCTAGAATGGCTATAACCTGTAAGCTGCAGAGTAGGAGTAGAATATGAAATGATTTGATGCCCACTTTACTAATATGGAATATGAATTAATGGAGAAGAATCTAAGTGTAGGATGGCAGTATTTGAATGGAACCTCTCCCCCATTAACAAGTGAAACAAGCAGAGACCTGTTGGGGTGGGGGGGGGGACTTTGTAAGTGTCTTTGCTGCTTCTCACCCACTATAAAATTCTAAACAGAAAACTGAGTGTGAACTTGGGTTACAGATAAAATTCAAATAAAATTATTTAACAGTCTAATCAGTTGACATTTTGCAAATTATTCCGTCTCAAGTTAGAACTCCACCCAGCAGACCAGCCCATCACAGCCTGGCTCGTGCGGCCACAAGCGGCCGCGGGGTTCATCAATAAATGCTTTATTTGGAGGTGTTTAAAAGAGTTTGCCTCCCGCTCGACAAGTGTGGCAAGCTTCTCGTGTTGTATACGATATGCCAAATTCCAGTAACAATTATATTAGGTCATTCCCATGACCTAATATAATGGTTTGAGGCTCTTTTTTATGTTCCTGTAGCAAGCCGATGCCCCTGGCTCTACTGGCATGAGACAGGACATATGGAGATATTACTGGTGCCCGCTCTAGCAAATAGATGATCAACGGGAAGATCGTGATGGTGATCGTGATTGAGCCTTTCTGATGCTCAGGCTGGGAGATAGAAGATGCTGAAACTTCACTCAAATAATTGGTATGTATATTAAGATCACTTGATCACTTGACATCCCGTTATTTGTCAATTTGCTCCAGGGCACCAGTAATATTTCCATTTGACCCTATCACATGCCAGTTTAGTCCATGGCATCTGCTTGCTTCAGGAATACAAAGAGCCTCAAACGTTCATTCAGGGTCTTGAAGAAGTCTGACCATCTTGTAGAGTGGGCGGCCATGTGATCTTTTGACGTCAAGTGGAATCCAGTCAGTAACAACTCTAGTCCAGCGGTCTTTTCCAAGTCGCATTGCATGTCCAGCCCATCTGATTTTCGATTCCTTGGCAAATAAGACAGTGTCCTGACTTTGGATAGTTGACAGAGGTCGAACTCAGGATTCCTTCTCTCACTTGAGAGAGATCTAAGCATAGCTCTTTCGATTCCTCTTTTGGGAGACCGAATAGCATTCTCATCCTACTTTCGTAGGTCCCAGGTCTCTGAGGCATATGTTAATGCAGGGAGAATGGCAGAGTTGATGAGATGTGCCTGGAGCCAGAGGTTCTTTGACATTTTAGCTATTTCTTCAATGCTCTTGAAGGCATTCCATGCCGCTCCCTTCCTCCTGTGCAGCTCAGGTTTTAGGTCGTTCATCATGTTGAGTTCTCGACCTAGGTACACATAACTGCTGCATTCAGAGATGCTTGTTCCATTGAGAGTGATTGGGGCATCTGGAACTAGTTCCTTTTCATGAACGTTGTTTTGTTTAGATTCAGCTGTAGACTTATCTTCCCACATTCTCGGTTGAAGTCAGTCAGCATTTGTGACTCTTAGCTAATGTTTGGTGTTATTAAGATAGCTAGTGAAAAAAAATGTGTACCTAGTGTCTGGAGATTTCAAAACTCAGAAAATGTCCCTTCTTTCAAGGTTCAGGGCTGTTCTCTTCTACAAGGACAAGAAACAAGAGAGGCATTAAATTTAGCCTCAGGTTTATTAATTTGTTAATAAACAGGCTTTAGCCTGATAATCTAGAATCTATTAAGAACACAATTTTGTCTATTATTTTGCTGTCAAAGAGGGAGAAAAAATTAATTTTTTTCTTATTCTCTACACCTTTCCAGAAGATGAAATTTACAGGTAGAAACAATTGTGTTTCCCTTTTTCACAAAAGGACAACTGAAATGCACAGAACTAATTTTTTTTCTCTGGGAAAAAAGGAAGGTAGGTCAATAATTCTACCTGAATAACCAACATATTTTAGAATTTGTCTAGTTAATGACAGACCTGATGCAAACAGTTACTAAACTTTAAAATGAAGCAACTTGTGGCAGAATGACTAAAGTTCTGGGGCTTCAACAAAAAAGTCAATAGAAATTGTCTTGAATTGATGGCATAGAAGTTACACCATTTCAGATAACTTTCAAAATCTGTGAATTATTTATGTCTAGCTTATTCTTATTAACCTTTTAATTATATGTGCTTAAACTTTGATTACTCTGATTGCCTCTTTAAACTTTATAAATGTTTCAATTTTAATATTTATTTTAGAATTTACCTATATTTAATATTACATTTAATATTACACACTGCCTAAAATCCTTCTTTTAAAGTGTCAATATATTTAATCACAAGCAGCAGTGATATAGATGGCTGAATTGGGAGGCCACATCTATTATCAATACTGTTTAAGGATACTTTTGAGGTGTGAAGAGGTTGGTGCTACTCTGTGGTAACTCCTCTTTTGTGCTCGAGTCTCCTTTGGCAGGCTCAGAGGACCATACAGTGCCAAAAATCAAACCTATGCTTCACACATGCCAGCATGTTTTCTGTATTATTGTGGACCAATTCATCTATTTATATCAATCCATGCAATGTTTTATTCATAACCATGAGCAATATTAAAATTAAGCACCTACTTTCAAAACATTGTTTGCTCAATGCAAAAAAATGCAAGAAAATGAGAAAAAATGCAAGAAATGAGAAAAATGCAAGAAAAATGAAAAGCCAAAAATCTGTAGAAGCAGGAAGCTACAAAGACGTTTATTAAGCAAAAATGTAGACCTGGTAAAGGTGGAAAATTTTCCTTTATGTGCACCTTGAACATATCTTTCAGGATTCTAAGTGTCATCACTTACTGGTTTGATAATCAGATAGACATATGGTCCTTTGAGCACTACCAGGAATAATCCCTAAGCACACAGACAAATGTTAACAGTGAGCACCACTAGCTCTTGCCTTCCTAATAATAACAATAATAATAATAATAATAATAATAATAATAATAATAATGATGATGATGATGATGATGATGATGACGTAAAAATAATTTAAGTAACACTGCAAAAGCAATTCAATTAAAATAAAACGACCCCCTTTCTGACTCATCCTTAAGCCTGCAATACAGGGTGTGTTAGTACCTGCACTAACCACAAGGTGGCAGATAGTCTTTGCCTGCTATCTGCCCAAAGTTGCTCTGGGAACATTACTGTCCTAGGAGGTGGAAGGTTTTGAAACTTCAGGGAATTTTAGGAATTAGCACATTCCAGAAAGTTGGAAAACAAAGCCAAAAAGAAGAGGTAAATAAAAAGGAATAGGGAGGAGGAGAAGGAAGAGCAGTAGAGGAAGAAGAGGAGGATGAGGAATATGAGGAAGGAGAGGAGGAGAGAAGGTAGAAAAAAGAGGAGGAGGAGGAAAGAAGAAAAAAAGGAGGATGAAAGAGCATGAGTAAGAATAGGGAGAAGAAGAGGATGAACAAAAAAGAGGGAAGGAGAACTACAGTTTCACGGCAACATGAATGTGAAGACACTAGTGGAGGGAAGTAGGCACTGATGGTGGAATTGGTGTTGAAATATCACACGATGAATAATGGGATTCAAGTGATCAAGTGATCAAGTGAACTATAGTTTTATTATTAATACTCAGTGTATTGTATTATTTGTTTGTTTTGGGGGCCACACTTATACTCAGAGCTTACTACTGGCTCTGTGCTAAGAGATTACTCCTGGTGGAGCTCAGGGAGGGCATATGCAGTGCTGAGGATTGAGCCTGGGATCTGCACACGCAAGGCAAGTACCCTTCTCACTATACTATTGCTCCGAACCCTAGTTGTATAGTTGTATAAGAAGTCGTATAGTTGTATAAGACAGGTATTCTTGAACTCCAAACCATGACACTGTCATATGAAGCAAGGTTCACTATAACTACTGTCTGTCCACTCTATATGCTTATTCTAAAACAGCTATAGATTGCCTGAAGTGGGGGAAAGGTCTCAAAGTAGATTACATATAATTGACTGAATTATAATTGTCTGATGCTTCAGCGCTGGCTTACCCTGTCCACAACTTTCCGATAATTTTGTCGACTTTGACTCTATTAATGATTTGGGATTGGGTGGGGCTGTTTGGGCCACACCCAGAGGTGCTCAGTGATTACTTTTGGCTCTGTGCTCAGGAATTGCTCCTGGAGGTTCTTTGGGGATAGAACAGGGGTCCAGTGCATGCAAGGGAAGCACCTTACTGCTGTACTATCACTCTGGCTCAACTTAGTGTGCTTCGGAGAGTATTGAAGCACATTTTAGCTTGATTTGTGATTCAATTTGCTACCTTCAAGCAGTAAAAGTTTATAAATAAAAAAAAAGAAATATCATATACATAAATTTCAACTATAGACAACATTGTAGATCACTGTTCTTTAATTCATTAAAACATTTTAAAAATAAACATAAGGGGCAATAGTGATAGTACAAAGGGTAGGTTGTTTGCCTTGCACGCTGCCAACCTGGGTTCAATTCCTGGCATCCCATATGGTCCCCAGAGCACAGCCAGTGGTAATTCCGAAGTGTCGAGCCAAGAATAACCCCTGAGTAGTGTGAGATGGTGTGGCCCAATATCAAAACAAAACTGAAAAATAATAATACTAGAAAAAAAGTTTTTAAACTATGAAAAAATAGAAATAGAAGACCAGGTCTAAGCACTGACAATTGCAATGCCTTTATGAAATGTATCTCAATGTAATGACAAAGGTGGTGCTCCTTAAAACCTACAGATGAACTCAGTCTCTGGACTTGAGAAAAAGTAAAGAGACAAAGACTTAAGACAATTAGTCCTAATTTTAAGTAATAGCAATTTTTTTAATTGTGGGGAGGGTGTTTATTCTGGTGACAAAACCAGTTTCCTTTTTTATTTTATTTATTTTTGTTATGCCATGTTAGATATACAATTACAAGGATGTTCTTAACTGTGTCTCTGCCATACAGTGTTCCAGCACCCATCCCTCCACCAGTGCCAAATTCCTACCACCCATATCCCAAACACACCCCCACTGCCCAAACTCTGCTTGCCCCTATTGCAGGCACATTTTACTTCTCTGTCTATGTCTTTGTTTCTGTCCCTGTATTTCTCTCTCTTTCTTCTGTTGCACTTTGTATCTTCCTCTACAGATACTAACCATGTATGACGTCTCTATGTGAATATTCAATAGTGAGTTCTAGTGTGACATTGTAATTCCTCATTCCCCATAACCTCTCCAGTTGTTTGCAACTAGAATGATCATTACAGTGTATAAATGAGAAAGATCCTGGGAAGGACCTACACCCAGTGTTTCTTAAAGCTTAGTCTTCCCTCGGCTCAGGGATCACTCCTAACTCCTAGTGGTACCACGGGATTGAACCAGGATTCACCATGTGCATAGCAACTCTGCTGCTTTCTATACTATTGCTATAGCCACAAATACATTTCTTAATTTTTTAAAGTCTCATGTTATAGTTTGAATCTGAATCTTTATGAACTACCACGTTTTTTTGCCAAGTATTGTAAAATCATATGTATTGTAAAGTCACATAAAGAAGATCAAATACATTTTGAATGAGAATAACCTGGAGTACTACAAAAGGAGAAAGAAGAACAAAGATATAATTTTGCCCGTGTTATAAAAATAATAAAAAATGATAGCTGTTTTATAAATAATAAATAAAGTGATGCCCAGGTAAGGTGAGGACTCACTCAGTCCATTGCAGAGATTCTTCTTGCAGAATACTTTGGTGTCCTTGTGGCTGGATCTTCACTTATCTGTGAACTGGGAATGGCTAAAAGATCCCTTATATCCCTATTCATGGATCCTCTCGAAAGATGATGATCAGAGAGCATGTCAGACCACTAAACGACTTAAGGAAGATGACAGTCATCTAAGGCTCAGGAAGGCTGGGCACTGTGTTTTGCGTCTTGTTTGTCTTTTGGTCTCTGAACAACCCCTATGAGCCCACAACATCTGCAATGCTCATGGCCTGGTGGACATACTGTTTTCTTTTCCTCTCCACCATCATTACTGTGACTGGGTTGCAAAATATGTAGGGTCATAATCTGAATGTGGAAAGGGTATGCAAGATTTTTCTTTTTAAATAAGTGTATGATTTATTGTGAGTAAAAATAGATAGTATTTTTAATAATAATAGAAATGTTGGCACATGCTACATCTGTGTATAAAGTTCTACTTTTTCACTTATTTAGGTTTTGGATAACGTCTCCACATTGGATAAGATGTAAATACTCTGTTCATTTAGCCTTTGTATGAGCTCTGGTATGTAAAGAGTTTTGCAAGAACTATGAACACAAGAAATAAAAAGTGAAGCACACAATTTACGGTTAAAAAATATTCGATACTAACTCTCCAAATATCTGAAAAATACATTATATGTTTATAAGCCACCAACATTGACTCTGAAAATAAAGCCATGTAAAATTGTTCGATGATTTGAAAACAAATTTCCAGCTTGCAGGGCTTACTTGAACATATGTTATGGTCATCTGGCACATTCTTATTATACCATTTGCAAGTGACCCTTTCCAGTATTCTGAGAATCCCTGAAAGGTAGATCCAAATACATTTTAAAGTATATGTACTCTCAATACTGTCACACTGGGAATTCTGTGAAATGATCATGATGTCCCTTGAAATTTCCAGAGTTGACTTAAACATATGTAATACCAAGCTGCTTAAATTGTAAAATTTGAGTGAGATGATTGGATCTTCTAAATTCTAAGTGTGATGTCTGCTATAAATAAAATATGAATTTTATAGTTTACAACTCATATAATATATTTAAGAATTTAGAAGTGTCTACATAATTTATCATTTTGCCAAACTAAGTGATCATTAATAACATGGCACTATTATTTATTAGCATTCCTCTCAACCACAATTCTATTATGCAAATAATATAAAAAGAATGTGCAACTACATATTTAATACTTTTGTATTTATTACTAATAACTCAATATTTTCAACTTTACACTCAGCAAGGAATAAAAATTAATGAAGACTTAAGACAAGTGAAGGTTTTTTGGATGGAATGTGCATAAAGTCCTTTAGGAAGAATATTCAAGAAATAAAAATGCTGACTATTTTGTTTTTCAGAATAAATGTTAAACTTTTATTCTGAAAAATAAAAGTTTTATTTTTATTAGGTATGAACAACCAGATGAAGCAACCTGAAGCAACCAGATGCCATTGGGCCACACTGGCATGTGGTAGGGTCAAATGGAAATATTACTGGTGCCCGCTCGAGCAAATCGATGAATAACGGGATTTCAAGTGATCAAGTGAAATGTTAAAGACAAATTACAACTAATGAAAGAGGTCTAGTCATAACTGGAAATATACAGTGGACACTATAAGATGAAATATGGCTTTATGTTATCAATACTGCATATAAGTCATTTACTCATTTTTTATAGAGCACATGCTTATTCATTATGTGCTAGATACTAATAATGTACTATTATCTAAACTAGATATAGTTACTACACATGCTGAACAATAACAACAAAAATTCAACAACAAAAATTTTCAGGTGGGCCTGAGAGTGGGTACAGTTCTTGCCATGCATATGACTGACCAGGGTTCAGTATTCAGCATCCCCTTTGGTCCTCTGAGCACCTCTAAGTGATCACTCGCGCACAGAGCCAGGAGTAAGCCTTAACCACTGCTAGATGTAGTTCCAAAACAAACAGACAAACAAGCACATCACATTAAGTTACAGAGGAAGAAATGAAAGTTTCTTGAGGAATACCAGGAAGTTGTATATGAGCTTACATCTTTAAGTTATTGCATATTAAATCATTCGAAAACCAGATACGGCCCATTTCTGTCTTGGGATTAAGCAATGAATTACCTATTTTTATGAGGTAAATGTAGATGAACTGTTCAAATATTATTCCTTCATTTATTAGGTTTGTTTTATCAAAACTGTACATAGCCACTCTGAGCTTCTAAATCTGAGATATAAGAATACTGCCAAGCATTTAAAGTGAATTATGGAGGGGGGCGGAGTGATAGCCCAGTGGGTAGGGCATTTGCCTTGTACATGGCCCACCTATGCTGGCCCCGGTTTGATCCCTGGTATCCCATATGGTCCCCAGAGCACTGCCAGGAGTAATTCCTGAGTGCAGCGCCAGGAGAAACCCGGAGCATAGCTGGGTGTGACCCAAAAAAGCAAAAAAAAAATAAGTGTATTATGGAGCATTAATGTTATAACTGAGCTTGCTCCATAGCATCTGGAATGTAAAAGGTGCTCAATGAGGATCACTCACTGATATTCTCTGTGCACCACATCCTCATCCTCCAAATCACATTGCTTCCCTCTAATCCTCACATAACTGCCGCACCTGCCACATCTTCCTGAGTATGGGATATCAATTTTTACCCTATCTAGTAGCATTTTAGTTTTCATCATTAACTAAAAAGGTGAGGTGATAACAAAATGTCATGGGATATACGAGTCAAATCATGGATACGAATCGTAATACCTGAAAGACACCCATTCCCCCAGATAGGAATACACCTCCCTGATTTGTGATAGTCTGACTGAAGTGTTTCATTTTATTTTTTTTTATTTTATTTTATTTTTTGCTTTTTGGGTCACACCCGCGATGCTCAGGGGTTACTCCTGGCTCTGTGCTCAGGAATTACCTCGGGGCGGTGCTCGGGGACCATATGGGATGCCGGGATTGAACCCAGGCCGGCATAGGCCGGCCACGTGCAAGGCAAAGCGCCTACCGCTGGGCTATCGCCCGCCCCTGAAGTGTTTCATTTTAGAGCAGCAGAGATTCAGACCACTTTAGAGAAATTTTACTATCAGTTTTTATTTTGGGGGAAGGTGAGTTTTGGTTTGGTTTCTCCAAACTGTTCATACCTAAATGGTCCTTAGAGAGCTTTTCTGGGGCCAGGTAAAGACCTAAGGACAGACCTTGTCAGCGTGGCTCTGTCAGAACCAGTTGCCTCTTTCTGCTCAAGGTTCTCTGCATGCCAGTGGGATCGAAATGACTTTCAAGGATAGGGCTTCAGTGATTTAACTTGCTCAGCTCCATAATTACTCAAATCCCAGGGGCAGAGGAGATACTTCCTGCAGTCCCTGCGGGCTTTGAATGGGAGAGAGAAAGAGAAGAGAGAGAATGGTATCCTCGGGCAATCCCTTCTCTCCCTCTCTCCAGCCCCCAACCAGTCCTGATATTTCAGGTGAACACCACTAAACCCAGTGATCAAGAGCCCCATCAGTGCCCAAGACAGACAGGGAGAGCCCACGCAGCTGCTTTGGCAACAAGCCAGACCCCCCATGATTCACCCAGGCCCTGAAAGAACCACAGCTATGAAAACGGAAAACATGAAAAAGAGAATAATCCTAGACTCTGCCTTTGATTTGATGGAGAAGGACATCTGCTGGCAGGAAATCAAATTCCGTATTAACCATTTCTTTTTTCAGAATTCTGAGGGCGCCCTCCCGTACACATAACTTTTTAGTTTGCTCAGCGATTGAACAACCTTTCTGTGACTGGAGAAGAAGCACAGAGGACTCTTTGGGACAGTCACATCCCATATTCACTCCATGCCTTCACCTTAGCCATGGATTATAGTGGAGAACATCTCTGTGTCCAAGGGGAATCTTATCCTGGCTCTGTTCTTTGGAGCTTCATAAAATTATGCATTGATTTATTGCTTTTGGAGTTCTTTTGGCAGCATTTTCAGTGCTTAATATAATACAGTTAAACTTTAAATAATGTGGTTGCTTCCTGCTGTCACTTCTCTGCTATTCATACTTTGATGTTATTTCATTGTTCTGTGTTCTGCTCCTCCTGTCAATGGAGCATAATTGGTGTCATGTCTCCGGAGGCATATTTACACAGCACATGTGCAAGGGAGATGTCCCTGCAGCAGGCGTCTGGGATTTCATGAAGGTGTTCTTTCATGGAAGAGGAGTGATGAAAAGATGCGTCATGCCATACACCAGTTCCGATAGCACACATGAACACATGAAAGTGATGTTTCCCAGATTTGGGGCAAACCAGATTATTTTATGGGAAGAAAATGTCCATCATTTTCTGACACATGCCCATGGGTGAAACACTAACCATCTGGCCTCTTCCGGTTCTACTCCACGTGTCCCATTTGTTTTCAGACACTTTCATTTTGAATCCTCACCCACTCAGATTCAACTGAATCCTGGACAACCACTTTTGTTATCAATTCAAAAGTGATTTTTCTCAGTGATTCCCTCATCTTGTGAGTCAACTAATTCCCATGTGCCTTCACTCAATTATGAAACATTTGAATTGTGTAATATTTTCGACTCTTCTTATTCTCAGATATTTATGGTGCCCTGGACACTTCAACCATAACTAGATTTTTTTCCCTCTCTGCTTTTTCCATCTTTTATTAAAATCAAGGATTCCCACAGGCTCATTACTTTCTAGGGATATTAGAAAACTCAAGCAAGTCATGGCAATGTCAGGCAGGAACCTGGGGAGAGAGAACAAGTCTGTCCAATGGAAGGAGATAAGGAAAAATCTTAGCTCAAGGGTTTCATCATAAACAATGGGCTGCCTGGTGGGTGTGAGCTTCAGTCTTCATACAACTTTCATGTTTAAAATAACTTAAGCCAGGTAAAATATAAAATCCAGCTGCATAGTACAGGGGCCAATTGTGGTTCAGCATTTACCATTTTGAATATTGCAAATGGAAAGCACTCTGTTGTCAGAGAGCCCTGTTGGTTCCTTGTCCAGGAAACACTTCAGGGGTCATAGGAAGTGGTTGCAGAGTATAAAAGAGACTGTTCTACCAGTATTTACACAATTTAGAGTCTTCAGCAGGCATGTAGTTGAGGTGGTTAAAAACAGAAAATCCTTGACAGTGCTGGAACAGGCAAAGTAACCCTTCAATGTGTAGGTTGTTTGGGCTATGTATCAGCCTCATGTGTGCATGTATGTGTGTAAAAAGTCATATTTGCATTAGAATATACTTTAGAACTCTGTCAGGCACAGTCTGCTTCTGAAAAAAGTATGTATATATGTTGCAGGACTCCTAAGGGCCGCTGCATCTGCTCTGGATTGCCTCCCGAAAATCACTCCATAGATAAGGGGGGTAGTCTAAATGTGGCAGTTTATCTGACCATGTATGCTGTACTAGCTGGTATAAATATTCTCCCATGCTATCACAATCATCGTGGGACTAGCTAGATCTTACCAGCATATTAGCCTGGCCACGTAAGGACACCTAAGTAATTAGACCAGAGAGAAATGCTGTTTGCTTCCAAACAAACAAGCATGGCTCCCTGATAAAATATAAAACTACAATGAAGTAGAGGAGACTTGTGAAGGCTTGGAGAAATATTTAACTGGCATTGGTGTTGATCTTTGGTATAGTGACATGCCATCTCAGAAACCCCCTTCTCTACATTTCAAAGGCATTCCGGCTCAAAACATTAGCACAGTAAAGGCCCTAGGTGAGATGCAGGGAGGGACTACCTAAAGGCATTGGACCCTCCCTGCTTTCCATAACAATGGGAGGAAGGTCTGAGTTGCTGGGGGTATAAACTAGCCGGTTCCCACTCTCCCGGGCTTCTTCTTCCCAGTGGGATTTCGCCTTGTGAGCCGTTTATTCCCTTGGAAGTTTCACACTTGGTGGTCGCCATCTTGGCCTACACGTGGCTGGGGTTCTAGCCTGGAATCCTAAGCACCGGGTTTTTCCTTTTGCTGATTTGTATGCCTGAACCTGTGATAAGTAAAGTCTTTTAAAACCTCATCGGATCCCTGAGTGTTCATCCATTCCTCGCCCGGCTCGGAGGTAGAAGGGAACTCGCTTCCCGGCACTGTCGGGGACCCGGCGGAGCACCCCGACATATATAGAATAAAAAATAAGCCAAATGAACCAATGAAATGCTTACTTCTGAATAGACAGAGAAGGCACCCATGGGGGCTGAGGGGGAGGGAGAAGGGGGTGGGAGAGAGAAAGGGGTGTTGAGGGGGTGGTGGAATATGATTAATCATCTGTGAGATTTAAATCTAGCTCTTTTATTCATCTGTTTAATTGAATTTACTTCTGTATTATACATTTGGAGACCAAGTGTTCTCTTTCTTCATTGGTGAATCTCACTCTGGAATCCGTGTTCTCTACATTGGCTCCTGAGTCACATTTGGTCTTTCCGGTTATCTATGGAAACAGGTAAGTTGGTCTTTTGAGCACTATGTACTTTGTCTTTGTCTTCTTCAGAAAGTTTTGTGTCATATAATTCAAAAAAAGGAAGCAGGATATAAGCCAATAAAGATGCCAAGAAAATCTGTCAAAGCTGTGACTGGTGCAAAGGTCAGAGCTGAAGTAGACATTTGACAGACAAATGGTGGATAAGACCACCAATAAAAAGAAATTGGGTGAGTACCATTCATCTAACCACCTGCCTGAAATTCCAGACTCAAATGGAGAATTTTGCTCTTTTTTTTTGCATTGTCCACCATATGCATTTTTCAGAATGTCTTTTCTTGATTTAAAGTCTTATGATGATTGTTAGAGCATTGTGTAAAAACATAAGAAAGTGAAGCCAAGGGTTTAAAAAATATAGAAAACTATGAAATACAAATGACCTAAGTCTTAAGCATCATGGTTATTCGGTTTTTTCATTCATCTGAATATATGTGCACAAAAATATTATGTATAAAATTTTGATTAAGTTGTAGCCTTAGCATTTTTATTATTCAACTATAATTGTTTAAAGATATCATTTCATTGGAATTTAAACTTTATTTTATTGAGCTAAATGATACATATATTTACTTATTGACAAAATGTGGATAAATAAATAGATATAGCTAAAGGCAAATAAATAAATTGATTATGTTGATTATGTTGATAGACAGATATAGGTAAATATGATTATAAGTAAATGTAAGATATAGATATTATTAATGAGTTTAAGATTCTTGATGAATGAATCCTGGAAAGAAACCAGGCAAGAAAGTCTGCTCAACAGGAAAATGCATCAGGACCGTAGGGAAAAAATTATTTCAGATTTGGGATCCCAGAATTTAGTATTGAAAAATCATACAAATTTTGAGGTAATACAAAGTAGTAATATTTTTATTGTACGTGGGAAGACATAGAGTATGGTTAGAATATTGTCTAGTTTATCAGGATCCTAAGTTTCTACTGGGGATCCAAGATTCTAAGAGCACTGTTAGTTGAGACACTCCATGGGTTGCATTAATTCTGGCCCTTGGCTGGGAAAGGGTCTCCAGCTTTTAACCGAGGTAGCTGACTTAATTCTGAGTTGCTATGAGAAGGATGAATTCTCATTTTCATTCATCTTACTTCATATTATTCTGAAGTGCTAATAAAAGCAAGGACGTATATAGTTCAAGTTATGTAACAAGGATTGTTCTGGGTAATTGTTCATGAATATGAACCTAGGTAGTCTTCAAATCTCATTTATTCCTCATAAGAGTGTCCTAAATCATAGCCAAAGAAACAGAGAAAAATCTGTGCATTTTTTTCAGAACACCACAGAACTAATAAATAAAAGGAAAGGAGGATTTGCTCAGTATGTCTTTTGTATTCTCTCCTGCTTAGGTTCCACTGCATTAGACAGAAAGAAGGTCAGATGGAGAGCTTGGCAGCCTATGAAAACAAAGGGAAAGTTGTGAAGAGTTGAGTCTACAGAAGAATATGAAGGAGTAGTTTCTAAAATAAAATCTAATAATATCATCCCTATAGTAGAGCTTAAAATAATGTCTCAGTGTGACTTTCTGTAAATGCGCATGTAGGAATGGAGAGGATAAATGCTATTCATACTCTTATATTCTAAGCATAACTCCAAAGGAGGAAGTGGGTCTCTACCCCACCTTGTTTATGGAATGGCAGCATAAATGCATAATATTTCTTCTATCTCCTCACTTGAGAAGCAGACTGACCAATTAGCTATTGGGAGACAGACAGTTCCTTAGATCACTGGGGAAAACTCAGCATTGCCTCCAGAAAACATTCTTTTATTTTTCCCTTGTGTAGTTCTCAAAGATAAGAAAATCTGGGGAAGGACAGACAAAAAAAAGGTACACCAGACCTCAAACCAACTTCAGCTAACTCTTATCCAATTTGCAATTAAAGAGTCCATTCTTGTCAAATTGTCTTCATTAGTGCAGAGATGTGCACCATTCCTGACTTAGAGAACATCACCTCTATCCATTGATTGACTGACTTTTGCTCTATTAGTTATAGGTACTCTTGAAATTAAACACCATATATACACACCAGTTAATCTCCAGAGATATGCAATTATAAGGGTAAGATAATGGGAAATACTCATTTTTTACAGGATTTTCTGCGTGGAGGTTACAAAATGAGTAAACCCCCTTCAAATTCAAATCTCTATCTGAATCTATGCCAGTTCATAAATGCTCTTGGCTTCTGAATATCTGATTTGTATATAGAATAAATTGCAATGCCAGCACACTACCAAGTTCACAGTGCCTGGAATTATGTAGGTAGTTATTTATTAATCAACTTAAATTTAAATTTCAAGACCGGAGTCTTCTAACCACTGAAGATTGATTCTTTTGAAGCTGATCACATGGAAAGTTAATAATGCATATGAAACTTTTACAGTTATATTTATGAACCTTAGTTTTAGGAGAAAATAACAGTACTGGAAAAATTACAAAACTGCCTGGACACATTTTATTTTTACTGAACTATAGAGGAATATATAAAGTACTAATGCCCTAAAATCCGCATGACCATAATAGTTGCATGGTAGATGGTAATGACTATTTTTATGCTGCAAGAATAGGAAACTGCATGGCTTCCAAGTAATATATGTTATCATCAACCATTGGAGCAATACATATTCTTTCTTCTGCACAAAATACATTCATGTATCTGAAAAAAAATGTGTTCCAGTCTGATATTAAGATCTTAAATACATTTGATATGAATTTGTGCATAGTGTTAGACAGAGGTCCAAGTTCATTCTTTTACACGTAGCTGCCCAGTTTTCTCAGTACCACTTTTGAAGAGGCTATCCTTTCTTCATTTTGTACTTTTTGCTCCTTTATCAAAGATAAAATGATCATGTACGTGAGGATGGATGTCAGGAAACAAAACTCTATTCCTTAGGGTTACACAAGTCTGTTTTTACTCCAATACCATGCTGTTTTAATTACTACAGCTTTGTAGTACAGTTTGAAGTTGGGAAAAGTGATGCCTTCCATCTTTCTTTTCCCAAGAATTACTTTAACTATCCGTGAGGATTTGTTATTTCATACCTATTTTAGGAGTGTTTAGTCAATTTCTTTGAAGAATGTCATGGGTATCCTTATAGGAGCCACACTGAATCTGTATAAAGCTCTAAGGAGTATTGCCATTTTGACAATGTTAATTCTACAGATCCAAGAGCAGGTAATTTTCTCCATTTCCTCATGTCCTCTTTTATTTATTGAAGCAATGTTTTGTAATTTTCTTTTGGACAGGTATTTTATATTCTTAGTTAAATTAATTCCTAGGTACTTGATTTTCTGTGGCACGCTTGTGAATGGGATCATTTTCTTAACATCCCTTTCTTCTCTTCATTATTTTGTATATAGGAAAGCCATTGACTTTTGGGTATTGATTTTGTACCCTGCCACTCTACTATAGGTATCTATTATTTCTAGGAGCTTTTTGGTAGAGAGGTTAGTATCATGTCATCTGCAAGTAGTGATACCTTGAGCTCGCTCCTTGCCTATCCAGATGCCCTTAATGTTCTTTTCTTCTCTGATTGCAATGGAAAGTATTTCCAGTACTATATTGAAGTGGTGAGAGTGTGCAGCATTGTCTTGTCCCTGATCTTAGGGGGAAGACTTCCATAAAGTACATCAAAGAAAATATAGGAGAAATTCTCCACGACATTGAGGCTAAAGGCATCTTCAAAGATAAAACACCACTAACAAAGAAATTGGAAGCAAAGATAAACATATGGGACTATATGAGGCTAAAAGCTCTGCACCTCCAAAGAAAAAACGACCAAGGAACAAAGACAGTTCACAGAGTTGGAAAGAACATTCATCCAATACCCGTTTGATAAAGGGGTTAATATCCAGGATATATTAGGCACTAGTTGAACTTTACATGAAGAAAACAGCTAACCCCAGCAAAAAATGGGGAGAAGAAATGAACAGAAACTCAATTAAGAAGAGACTCAAATGGCCAAAAGGCTTATGAAAAAATGCTCATCATAATTAACCATCAGGGAAATGTAAATGAAAACAACAATGGCATATCATCTAACACCACAGACTGGCACTTATCCAAAAGAGCAAGAACAGCAAGTGCTAGCATAGATGCAGGGATAAAGGGACTTTCATCCGTTGTTGGTGGGAATGTCGACTGGTTATGCCTTTATGGAAAGGAATATGTACATTCATCCAAAAACTTGAAATAGAGCTCCTATTTGACCCAGTAATACCACTACTTGGAATTTGGAGGAGACCAAAAACACATAGCAGAAACACTGTTTTAACTTTTTTGTTCATATAGCACCATTCACAAAAACCAGAATTTGGAAACAACCAGAGTGCCCAAGAACAGATAACTGGGTAAAGAAACTGTGGTACATCTACACAATGGACTAATATGCAGCTGTCAGGAAAAACAAAGATATTAAATTTGTCTATAAATGAATGTACATGGAGAGGATCACACTGAGTGAAATTAGCAAGAGATAAAAGAACAAATATCGAATGACTGCATTTATTTGTGGGAATAAAAACTTAAAAAAATTAAAAAATAATATGATACCATTATCCAAGTTCAGGCAAAAACGTCGGTCTGTTGGTTCTGTCAGTGGGTAGAATCTACCACAAGTGTGTGGAAGTCAGAGGTTAGGTAAGACAGAGAAGGGAACAATGTGCTAACAATTATTGAAAATGATGATACTAACTTAGAACTGAGCATTGAATATAGGCATAGGTATACACATGATAACCTCTAAAAGTATGTATTGCAAGCCACGATGTTTAAGAGAAGGAAAAGAGAGAGGATGAGTGAGAAGGAAGAGAGGAGAGCGAGAGAAAGAGAGAGAGAGAGAAGAGAGGCAGAGTGCTTGCCATAGAGGCAGGCCAGAGGAGGGAGGGAGGGAGAAGAAGGAATCAGGGGACATTAATGGTGGGAAATTGGCACTGGTGGAGGAATGGGTGATTAAACTAAAAAGCTTCTGCACCTGAAAAGAAACAGCGATCAAAACACTGTATGACTGAAACTTAAACATGAACATCTTTGTAATTGTATGCCTCAGGGTGGTACAGTAAAAATGTTTAAAAAATATTAAAAAATACAATAAAAATATTTAAAATGTCAAAAAAATATTCGCCCCGGACATTCTCTCTCTTCCACATATATGTATGCACCTGCATACACTTATAAACTCAGCCAGTTATCTGTTCATATATTATATATAGCTTTTAACATAAGTCATATATCCTCTGAATAATTTTATGTATATATTTAGTATTACTGATTACTGTAACTATACTGAGACCTGAATGATATTCGGGTCTCGCAAAGAGGAATCAAAAGAGCTATGCTAGGAATATCAGGCCTCACTCAAGTGAGAGAAGGAATCCGGAGTTCTGACCTCCGTCGCTATTCCAGAATCAGGGACGCTGTCTCGTTTGCCAAAATCAGATAGGCTGGACATGTAATGCGATTTGGAGACAACAGCTGGACTAGAGCCATTACCAACTGGATCCCACAGCAGGTCAAAAGATCATGTGGTTGCCCACCTACAAGAAGGTCAGATTTCTTCGTCAAGACCCTGAACGAACGGTTTGAGGCTCTTTGTGTTCCTGGAGCAAGCAGATGCCATTGGGCTACACTTGCACATGATAGGGACAAATGGAACCATTATTGGAGCCCACTCAAACAAATCTACCAATAATGGGATGTCAAGTGATCAAGAGATCAAGTCAACTGTATTGTGGAAAGATATATTTATTATGAAAACAGTTAACTTAATGTCATTGAACATAAACTCTTTTTGAAGGCAGGAATCACAGCTTACAAAATCTCTATTTTACTTTATAAGAATGTAATAGCATTTATCATGAGAAAAACCACAATTACTACATCAAGAATATGAAAAGCATACTCTAGAAGGCACTTATTTGTGATAACATAAAAATGAACCAATTTTATCATAGCAAAATGCATTCTGTGTTACTGATCTTGGTATATAAATAGCTATAATAAGCAGATTATATAATTATAATCTTAAATATGCACTTTTATTCCATAAGTATATTTTAATTTCAGGCTTTATTATGTCCTTCACTAGAATATATGTTCCCTGAAAGATGGGGAATAGTCTCCCTTGTTTGCCAGTTGTAGGTCTAGCATTAGGTAAGACTTTTTGTCAAGACCCTGAATGAACAGCTTGAGGCTCTTTGTGCTCCTGGAGCAAGCAGATGCCATAGAGCTACACTGACCTGCTATAGGGTCAAATGGAAATGTTACTGGCTCCCACTCAAACAAATCCACCAATAATGGGATGTCAAGTGATCAAGTGATCACATTAAGGATCAAAAACTACTGCTAAATGACTGGCCTAACAATTGTATGCATTATGTATATGACTATACTTCTAAAATACTTCTATGTCTTAGCCAAACAAATGAACCACTGCTATTGATTTGTGATGTGGATCAAAATTCTTCAAATCATTAAAATTATAGTACCTTTAGTATTAAAAAATCACCCATATCCTTTTAGTTTTCAGTGGATCAAATACTTCAATAAGTTTTGCTAATTATGAGTAGGAAAAATGTTATAGTTAATTTTTTTTGCTCCATACTGACTCTCTACCTGGAATAAAGTCCAAAATAGTTAGTCACCTGGTTTCCCTGGGGCTAAATTTTCTCTTTGGGAAAGAGCTTGCTACTTTATTTAGTTTTTATTTTATTTTTTAATTTTTTTTTTTTTTGCTTTTTTTGAGTCACACCCGGCAATGCTCAGGGATTTTTCCTGGCTCAGCACTCATGAATTACTCCTGGAAGTGCTCGGGGGGACCATATGGGATGCTGGGGATTGAACCCAGGCCGACACAGGCAGGCCTTGTGCAAGGCAAACGCCCTACCCGCTGGGCTATTGCTCTGGCCCCAGAGCTTGTTACTTAGAAGGCATAAATGTGGCCACATTTTAGGACTAATTCAATGTATTCAATGATGTCCTGATTTAAGAACTCTATTTTAATTTCTGTAACTATTATATATTCATTATCAAATGATCCAATTTTGATAAAAAATTTTACTGTAATTTTTATTTAGATCCAATTTCTTATGAGGAAGATACAAGAAAAAAGTATAATTTGAAGAATCTTATTCAATTAATAATTTTATTTTTTTGTCCCTCATTGTGAAGAATTTCAAAAACTAAACTTTCCTGAATGCGGAACTGAAAAATCAAAACAGTATTTGCTACATAAAATTAAATAAAAATTAGATATTGATATGTACTAGAAAAAGAATAAGTTTATTTACCCCTATCTTTGGAACTATGTTAGGATATGTATATGTATGTATGAGTTGTTTGTATGAATCAGCTTAACTTCCCATTTAGAAGTGTTTAATGAGATATGAAGCTCAAGTTCATGAATCAGGGAGCCTAATAAATTGTACAATACCTTTTTTGCTTCATACAAAGACCAAATTCTAAGATATGAAGAATTTCAAGGATTGCTTTCTAAATGATTCCTGCATATTTTCATATATTTTTTGTATCTATTGAAGGCCCAACATATAGCCTTCAATAGTAGGATGAATTACTATTCTGTGTAAAAACATTGGAATAAATACGTTCTGGATTTCGGAGTATCTGGTCATACTTTTTGATCTATTCATTTATTGTGGAATAATGATGTATTGTCGGGGGACGCCGCCGGGGTCCACAACAGTGCTGGGAAGCGAGTTCCCTTCTACCTCTGAAGCCAGCGAGGAATGGGTGAAGACTCAGGAATCTGATGCAATTTTAAAAGGATTTTACTATCACAGGTTCCAATATACAATCCAGGAGCAGGGAAAACCTCCGGACTCTGGGTTCCCAGCTAGGTGCCAGCCAGGTGTAGGCCAAGATGGCTGCCACCACACAGGTTGAGGCCCAACAGAGAATGGAGAGGATGGAGAAGCAAAAGGGTCAAGGGAAGCTGAAATGGCAAAAAGGGGGAAAAAAAGAGAGCCTCTTTCTTCTTGCAGCTTATTTTATAGCTAGAAATCAGCCCAGACTCCCTAGCCCAGCCCATTCTGGGCTGGGCTATCTAGAGATGAAAACAGGAAAATAGCTCGATAGAAATGTAGCAACTTCAGGAGACTTCTGGCTGTTTACAAGGACCCAGAGCTAATTCAAAGCCTCCTAGCAGAGCTGGGAGAAGCTATAAGCTAAATGTAACTTCCCCGGCAGGGAGGGTCAAATGCTCTCAGGAAATTTCTCCCAGCACCTCACCTAATGTCTTTTTATATGCTAATGTCTTGAGCCAAGATCTGCCTGGAAAAGCCTTTATAGGGTAGAGAAGGAAGGTTTCTGAGATGGCATGTCTCCGTACCAAAGACTAATACTAATGCCAGTTAAATATTTCTCCAAGCCTTCACAAGTCTCTTCTACTTCACAGTAGTTTTGTATTTTAGTTGCCTTTGCGTTATCAGGGAGCCATGCTTGCTTGCTTGGAGGCAAACAGCATTTCTCTCTGGTCTAATTACTTAGGGATCCAACGTGGCCAGGCAAATATGCTGGTAAGATCTAGCTAGTCCCACAATGATTGTGGTAGCATGAGAAAATATTTATACCAGCTAGTACAGAATACATCGTCAGATAAACTGCCACATTTAGATTACCCCCTTCTCTGCGGAGTGATTTGCAGGAGGCAATTCAGAGCAGATGCAGAGGATCTTAGATGAGTCCTGCAATGATGTATAACATTGCAGGGGAACTATGAGGCACCCTGCACAAAATCCCTGAGCAGGGTCAGGGGTACCCTTCTGTCTCAGGGGTTTGGTGGCCAGTGGACAGAGAAAGATGCAAGAGTCTGGCAAAGTTTCAAAATGCTTTTACTTAACACAGGTTCTGGCATACAAATCAGCAATAGGAAAAACCCCCGAACTTAGGGTTCCCAGCTGGGCCCGGCCACATGTAGGCCAAGATAGCTGCCACCATGTGTTAAGGCCCTGTGGAGAGGAGACAGTGAAGTGGTCCCAGCAGAAAGGGGGAAAAGGAGAGAGAGAAGCTGGCTAGTTTTATATCCCTGCAACCTAGACCTCCCCTCCAAAGGAAAGCCATCAGGGTCAAATTCTTTCAGATAATTTCTCCCAGGACTTAGGCCCTTTGAGATGTTAATGTTTCCCAGCCAAGATCTGCCTTGGAAGTGTCCCTGCAGGAAAGAGTGGAGGAGTGGCTTCTGAGATGAACTATCTCAGAATACAAAGGCATGCATCTGTATCAAAAAACTATTTAATAGCCAATTAAATATTTCTCCAAGCCTTCACAAAAGTCTCGTCTTTACTTTGGGGTTGTTCTATATATTAGCTTTTGAGTTATCAGAGAGCCATGCTTGCTTGCTTGGAGGCAAACAACATTTCTCTCTGGTCTAATTACTTAGAGATCCAATGTGACCAAGCAAATAGACCGGTAAGATCTGGGTAGTCCCACTATGACTGTGGCAACATGATTGAATATTTATACCAGCCAGTATAGAATACATGGTCAGATGAGCTGCCACATTCAAACTCTCTCCTCCTCCTATCTACAAGTGATCTGCAGGAAGTAATTTCAGGTATGGTGCAGAGGCTCTGGGCAATAGTGTCCTGAAACATTACATTACCAACAGCAATGTTTTAGACACAATTCTATTGCATCCCAACTCCTACAGCACACCAGTGTCTCTACTGTTCATTGTCTCTATGTCCTTTCTCTCTCATCCCCCAGAGTGACAATCTCAGTTTTGTCCACTGTTGCTAGGGTATCTGTTTCTAATTTGGACTAGGTTATCTTATTGAGTTATTTATTCTTGCTTAACTTAATAAATTGTAATATGTGAAAATAATTAGGGAGGATGAGCTATTTTACTTCACATTTCTGACAAGTGTGTCCAACTTTGTTCCTTCATCCAACAACCAATTTACTAGCTCTTCAGACACCTATTAGATGTCCTACATTCACCTAAATCTATCTTTGAGACTATCTGCCTGGACTTAGACCCCACACTTTAAACTCTCAAAAGTACAAGATGACTCCCTTTTTGCAAATCAAACGCAGCCACCAATATTTTGGCCAACTAGCTACAAAATGTATGATCTCATAACCGTCTCTTAAGGTCAATAATTTTGTAGAATGTATTTGAGAACTCAGGGCACTTGGTTTAATATTAGTATCTTATAAATACGCGTTAGGGCATGAAGCACAGTGTAAGGCATGAGTGGTACAGCTTATATATTTCTCTCTGTGTATGGCAGGCTTTTATAGCTCAGTGTCCTTACCGACTCCAAAAACCTGACCTCTATCATTTAATGGTTATTATGGACATTTTGTAGTCATGATGTATTCATTCCATTACTGATTATCCATGATTAACTCAATCTCAAATCTCTCTCCCCCCAAACAGAGGTCAACGGGCAAATTAAAGTTCTAAATCTCTAACTGTGCCTTAGCTTTTCTGGGAAATAGCCCTCTTACTGAAACTATCTAGGGCTTTCCTGTCGTGAAACTATCTAGGATTTTACTGTCATGAAAATCCTAGACCTCAAGAGACTCCAATATTTTAGAAGTTGTGTGCCAAGAGTCAAGTACAAAAATAAATGTCAATTTTACACTATGTTACAATTCATAAAGAATTTTTAATTCATTTATCACTCCTCTTTTTATTTGAATTGTGTAAACAATAAATTATATAAAAACATTAAAACTAATAGTAATGCATGAAGTACATGAACTAAGATTAGAATCTTGCATATGAGACCCAGCTACTGTGATTTCTCATTATTCCTTAGTCTACTCTATTTTATACAATCAACAATGAAACCATATTTTTTATGATGCTTGTTTAGCAATCTGTATATAATAAAAAGCTGAGATCTAGCCTGTTGAAATGGTTTTACCTTTTCCTTAATGCTGTTCAGGAGAGAACAGTCTAACTTGCCTGCTAAAGTCTGTTTCCATCCTTTGATCTTATGAAGAAGACATTTGTCTTGTCAAACTTGTTCCATTTGTCTATGAAATACCTAGGGAGAAAAAAAAAGATGAACACAGACAAGGTATAGATTTTCATCTGAGATTGGAAATATTTAGTTACAAGTAGGACATGAAAGTGGCTGTCTTATGTAAAATGAGTAGATAAGGGGAATAATAGAGGTGAACAGTATGGCTCTGAGTTTACATAAAATTTACTTGAAGTTTTTTAAAAAATTCAGGGACTATTGTAAAATATGTCTTTGATTTCTGGAACAAGTTATTATTGAATTCAATACCAATCTGAAACTGAACTACCTTTGCCATGCATATCTCTTCCATTCATTCTTTATGCCAATTTTTCTTTCTTAGAGAGTGAAAATGTCATACTTTTTATATTATGACCACTGTTCTTATTTATCTGATCAGAAGAAACATTTTGTATTTTGTAAAAAACCCTCTTCGTTTTTTATCTATAATCACTTTTGGTCAGATTCCTTATATGAAGATGTGGGGTAGAAATCTGTACATGTTATTCTTTGAAGGGCAGGAGAAAGGGTGTGTAGGTGTAACCTCACAATACATATGGCAGAGTTGAACAGATGTGGTTTCAGCACAATCTAGTCACTTCTGAGTTTTAGATACAGGATTGCCTCACATAGCTGTTCTACTGTTTAGGTAATAACGTTAATCTTTGAACTTTTCTAACATTCAGTTATGAATGACATATGCATGCAGAGGAGTTAATGGAACCTCAGAGAGCTATTTGACTTTTCTAGATCAATCTGGTTAGTATTTGATACTATTCTGCTAACGTTTCTTTCATTGTTTCAAATATTGCCCGAATAGGCAATGCCAGTTTCATTTGACTCAATACTACCAGAGAACGTGGCTGAAACAAAACTGCAATAAAAAAAGACAAAGCCTGTGCTGAGAGTATTCAAATAAATTTGAGTGATATATCAATTTTGTATATATATAGCTACTTAGTGGTAATAAAGTAACTTAGGACCTTTTTTATGGTGCATAGAACAGCCTTATAATGCTCATTATGGTTAGGAATGTTATTCAAGTATTAATCCATGTGATTTTGGTGGGTAGGTATAACTATGTGTATTTAGAGAGAGAATTATTAACAGACATTTTATTAGACAGATTCAACATTTCTTAGACAAAGGTCTCTATATTTACATGTGTTCTAGGAAACCATTTAAGTTTGGGATGTACAATTATAAGGTGCAGTTTTGCTTTGCTCTCCATGTTCTCTGTGAATTTAGAAATACCTCTTCTTGATGTATCGCTGTTGCAGAGAGAAAGTTAGGCAACTAAGCAGGTAATTAAGAAGTAGCGAAAGGCTGAACCTCTGGGTGACCAAGTGTGAAAGCTGGCAAAGATGAACAAGCGATAAATCACAAAGTTATGAGTAAAAAGAAGATCCAGGCTGATGTGGTTGCTAATGAAGGGATGAGACATGGTCACCGAAACTTAAGACCATTTAAAACAAAATGGACACATGACAAAGATTCCACTAATCTAAATTTAAATCTCTTGTCATACTCTTCCAATATCTATACATTGCAAAGAAGTACTGATTTGAATACTCCATTCTTTTTTTTGCATTTGTTTTCACTTATTTTTTTAATTTAAATGTTATAATTATAATACCATGCAATATACAATTAAAAAGATGTTCATGATCGGGTTTCAGTCATACATTTTCCAGCACTTGTCCCTCCATTCTTTTTCTCTTGTTCGCTTTGTTCCAAGCCTTCTATTTGCCTATATTTTCCCTATGTAAGTGATCTTATATTTCTGCTTAAGAGCTGCAGCTTCAGGCTGGTTTGCCTGGGTGCCGTATATCTCAATGTTAATAAAAATCCCCCTGCTTTCCCCGGAAGACAAATTCAATGTGATTGATTAGCAAGCTCCCTTTTAATAAGTATAGTGTTTGACATTTTATGTCATTTTTTTGTTTTGCTTTGGGGCCCCACCCAATTGTGCTCCAGATTCTCTGATTCTGCCCTCAGGGATCATTTTTGGCAGAGCTGGAAGCCTTATGGGATCTAGGTGATCTGACCTGTTTGGCCTTATAAAAGGCAGGTACCTCCCCACTGTGCTATCACTACAGCCCCGATGATTGATAATTTAAATGACGCATTGGTTTTATTATTTTGTTGATATTTTATTACTGCTTATATTTATTGACCCCTACATTATCTACTTGTATCTAATAAATGTAATTTCTGAAAAAATGGTTTTTATCATAGAAAAAAATGTAATTTTAGTTCCCAGTCCAAAAATTATAATTAAATATATTATTTAAATTATATATGCTTATATTAAATACTTGAAATTTAATAAGCATTCAAGTACCCATCATTGGTTTTACTTTTTCCAGTTTTATGAATATTGCAGTATATATCTTATCAGATTACTTAGAGGGTTTTATTCAATTATAAATGAGAATTTTTAATAGCTTCTTCTGAATAATGGACATATTGCTATATGCCTATATGAATAATAATGTAAAGGAGTAAACTAACAATTTGAGTTTTTTAATTATACAGAAATTGGAAAAACTTATTGTTAGATTTAATAGCTAATTAAATGGAGTTATTAGAGTAGGTTGATCACTTGAATCCCGTTATTCATCGATTTCCTCGAGCGGGCGCCAGTAACATTTCCATTGGACCCTATCACGTGCCAATGTAACCCAATGGCATCTGGTTGATTCAGGAATATGAAGAGCCTCAAACCGTTCCTTCAGGGTCTTGACAAGGAAGTCTGACCATCTTGTAGGTGGGCGGCCACGTGATCTTTTGACATCCCGTGAGATCCAGTCGGTAATGGCTCTAGTCCAGCGGTTGTCTCCAAATCGCATTACATGTCCAGCCCATCTGATTTTTGATGCCTCTTTGATGATCAGTTCATTCTGTTCTTCCAACTGCCTTATCTTCTTCTCAAATGATTCCTGCTCAGTTTTAAGCCGTTCTTCTGTCACCTCCTTTTCCTCACTTACTCTGGCCAGTTCTTTAATTAAGTTTGCAATGCGTCTTTTGTCTTCAGGACATAAATCCTTCAGTGATGCAATCTTTATTCCTCCCCTGCAAAAATTCTGTCCATCTACTGAATCACCTGCGCCTCTTAAAGACTCCATGGAGATGGATGCAGCAATCACCCCAGAACTCTTAACTTTAGCATTAGCTTTTGGGACTCGTCAACTTGTGCCTTGATTTGATACTTCCTTCTGTAGAAATTCCTGGAACATATACTACTGATTGTTCTTCTTCAGAAAGGTCCCGGGTCCAGAATGCCGAGGTGCCCGGCGGAGGGGCCCACCACGTCCGCCATCTTGAAAATTAGAGTAGGTCAATAAGAAGTAAAATGTAAGCTATATCTCTTTACCAAAATATGTGATGATAAATTGTGATTGACTTGCGTTTTGCTCAGAATGAGCTACTAAAAATGAATGATGACATGTCAGCATACACAGGAAAACAAAAGGAAGACCTCATATTTCTATACATAATATTTTGGTGAATACTGCAGTTCTTAAAAAATCAAGGTCAAGTTGCCTTAGAATATCTCTTTAATATTCTCTAAGTGATATTTTTCACACCTATATTTGCATTTAATCAAAGGGATTTAAACTACTTGAAATATACTGAGAACACTGAAAAAATATATAATTAAATTTAAACTGGAAAATATTCTCATTTTGCTTATATTATAATCATGTGTTGACCATCACCACCTTTTTTTACGTGGAGCTGATAATATCTTTTCTTTGGGGTCCACTGATGCGTGAGGTTTTCTGGGGGAGGCAGCAAAAGGAGCAACATCGACGACAGAGGGTCACTGAAAGGCTAACAGCAGACCGGTTTCAGTGGACATTTGGTAAGTAGTAAATGCTTTTAGAAATCTAATAAACTGCTAATTTTGAAAAACTTTAGAAACGGATTCCAATAGGAGTAGTAGGGAGCAGAGCAGAGAAATAAGCTTTGAGGAAGGTCATTTAATGTCATAGGAGCATCTTTCTCAACAACCTAGTTAAACTATTTAGTACTTTACAAAAAGAAATCCCATATCAATTTTAATTTGGTATTAATAGAGCTTTATAAATAAGCAATGCCTATGCTCAGGAACCGAATATGGCCATATTTTCTTGACCTTAATAATTCGGATTTGAATTGCCAGAAGGAATATCACCTGATAACTGCTGAAAGGCAAACAGAAATCGTGCCACATGTGTAAATGCTTTTCATATTTCTCAGAAATGACAGAAATTTATAGTAAATGCAACACCCCTGCATGTATATGATATTGAAATTCTTATATTAATTTTATAAACATATTTGAGAATTTGGTATAAGACAAGGCTGAGTTAAAAGGAATTCTAATGTTTATATACAATTCCTAGCTTTGGGGGAACAAATCAAATCTCTTTAAAAAATTGAAGCAGAAAAAAGCTGAATCTTTTAACCTACAACATGGGTGAAGGCAGAGATGTCAGGAATGTTAAGGCCTATAAGCTTCATCCATTACTGGAAAGAAACAAGGTCTGGGTATTAGTAAAGCTAAGCAGGGAAAATCTAATTCTCTCTAATGATAGCAATAATTTTCAATGCTTATTGAAACATTTTGATATTGATTATTGCTCTCTTTTTTTTGGTTAAAATTTCTTGGTTGTCTGTCGAGAGCAGTCACCACATCCTCAGTAAGCACTGGATGGACCATGTAAAAGATGGGAGATGTGTTCACCTCTACTTCATTGGTTTCTTCCTTAAGTAGGAAAGAGGGAAAAATATTGACTTCATGGGTATCTTTGCAACAACTGCACAATCCTTTACCAGAGAAATGAAAATATTTTAAACTCTTGCATCTGAAGCTAGGAATAAATGAAAAGGGTGAGTTTAAAGTTAATGTAAACAATGCATGCCTTTCTGACTTCAGACTCTATGTCACAAGACTATTTTGAATAAAGTCATTATAGAATGTAGATCTAATTACTTATAGTTAAGTACTAAACTTTAAGGTGCAATTATTTCAAACTAAATTTGAAGGAGTTTTCAAAATTTAGTTGAAGCATTTAAAACAAATGATAAAGTTTGGAAACTAGAAAGCAAAAGGGTGTCAAAGATGGTCTTGGTTCCTAGGGCTGACAAACAGTGGACTTCTTCACATTCCAATGGGGACAGTAGGTGATCAACACCACTATAACTTCAAAAGGCAAAGTTGTGATGTAGCAGCCTAACAGAAGCTGTAGCAGACAGCACCACTGGAATGAACACTGAACACGGGCTCAGGGAAACCAGTGGCCACGCGGCAGGCCTGCCCCAAACAAAGCATGGCTCAGTCTTCCTCGTCAATCTTTCATGACTCCAGAGAGAACGGCCTTTCTCAATGCCTTATTTCACCATAAAAAGGGGTCACCGTCAGGTCAGATTCTGGAAATCCCATGGCCTGCTGACACTGAGGTGGTGATCTCCAATAAGAAATGGTGAGGCCATGTGATTCATTCACTAGCAGAAAAGCTGTAGGCTCCTAAAATTCATGACCAGATTTCTAAGCCAGTGAGAGTTTATTGTGCACACAATAACATTCTCTATTAAGTGTATGGTATAACAAGTTATTGATAATTCTGTAGTTTGTGTTGTAATTATATTTACGCTAATCTAAAAATACTTGTTACAAAAGCAAAAGCAAACTATTAATAGTTTAAAATGAAGTTTCAAACCATTTAAATTATGCTTTACTTGCATTGTCATGTACCTTTTATGGTATTAGAGGATGTCACACCTGTCAGTCTTCAGGAGCTATTTATCCCTCTGAGTGTATTCTCCTGTGTTGCCTCTGGTGTCTTTATGAATACCATATGAAGTTTCAGGAACGGAACCTGTCAGCCATGTGCTAGGAAATGCCTTATTTCCTGTCCTATTTCTATAGTTCAGTGATGTGCTTTCCTGAGTATAAATTTAGATAATATGGACATTCACATATTTCAGAACAGCGGTCCTTTGGAAATGATAACTCAAATACATATGATAAGTTACAAATAAGAATTTTATATTTTCAAGGCATTTGAAGAAGTAGTAAAATTTAAAAGGCCTTGATGAATGAGACAGTTGAGTGGCCAGGACAGTTTGTTTTTTAAGGATATTTTTTAGGTTCTTTCAGGTATTATGGTGAGTGACTTCCTAAAATTTATGGTCTGGTCACTTTTTGGTCATCTTTCTATCAGCTCTCTCTTAGATATTCTACCAAACTTTTCAGGGAGAAGTCATAGCAATTCTACATAAATTCTAGAAAGCAGAAAAGAAAGGCATATCACAAAAATATAATATATACTAGTGTTCTACTAATTGTGGGAAATGGTGATGCCACACTCGAACTGAGATTGAATGTACACAAAGGTATTTCCATGATAATCCCTAATTGTCTGTAGGGCAAACCACAATGAGTAAGAGAAAAGAGAGAAAGAGATAGAAAGAATGAGAGCAAAAGGGAAAGTGACTGCTATAGAGACAGGCTGGGGGAGGGCAGAGAGAATTTGGGGGACATTGGAGGTGGGAATAGTGCAATGGTGAAGGGACATGTGCTAGAACAATGTATGACTAAAAACCAATCATGAACATCTTTGTGATTGCATATTGCATGTTGCTACAATAAAAAATTCACTATCACTATCTTCCCGTTCATCATCTATTTGCTCGAGCGGCACCAATAATATCTCCATATGTTCTGTCTCATGCTAGTAGAGCCCAAGGGCATCTGCTTGCTCCAGGAACAAAAGAGCCTCAAACCATTATATTAGGTCATGGGAATGACCTAATATAAACCATTATATTAGGTCATGGGAATGACCTAATATAATTGTTACTGGTATTTGGCATATAAAATATGACATGGGCAGCTTGCCAGGTGTGCCATGCTGGGACAATAAAATTAAAAAAGGAAAATAAAAGTTTTTTCTTATCTACCTTTTAGAAGTTTACAAATATTTGGTATTAATTTTTTATTTGATTTGTATTAATTATTTCACTGAATTCATCAGTGAACTCAATGTGCCTTGTCTTTGTTGTGGATAAAGGATTTTATTGTTAAAAATCATCCAAAGATAACTTAAGAGAACAAAATGATAAAGTCACTCAGGAAGACAAACACACAACTTTGTGGAAAAATTATTAACCCTTGTGCTGGAGACATAGTACAGAAGATAGGTTACTTGCCTTATATGGAGCCAACCTGGGTTCTATCCCTGGTACTGGTATGTTCCCAGAAACACTACCAAGAATAATCTTGGAGCAAAGAACCTTGAGTCAGCCCTGACACCCATATATGTGGCCCATTATTAGAAACTAAACAAAAAACATGACTAATCCTTTGAAATTAGCAAAATAGAACAATATTACAATATATCTATTGAAGCTATTCAACGAATGTGAGAGAGTTTCAATGGTCAAAAGCAAGTGTTTTCTTTATATTAACCAATTAAAGAAGACACAATCTATGTGGTTATCTGGACACACTTGTGCATAAACTTTATGAAATTTAAATATATCAGTAATAAAAATAATTTATTAGAAATTTTATTAAAATGAAATTAAAATGCATAAATAATAGAAATGCTAGTCTCAAGGTCAGAACTATGCTCAACAAGATCGATGATATCTGGCAAAATAAGGATTGTATCAGAGAACTAGTTAACACTGTTAGCAATCACGATTAGTTTTATAAACCAGTTAAAAGAAATAAAGGCATGCAGAATACAAATAAATGTATCTGTTTTCTAAATGTCATGCGTTTCACAAAGATAATTCAAAACAAGCTGCAAATAGTAGATGTTACAGACAGCTTGCATGCTTGACAAAGTAAGAAGATATAATTAAAACAGAGGACAAATATTTATATACACAAATAAAGAAATATTTAAAATTAAAAAAGCATTTACCACTTATAAAACGTCCAGAACGTAAAATGCTTAGAGAACTTAAATCATACCAAAACATCTATATATAATGTTTTTAAAATATTAATGGAATGAATAAAATTCTTGCTAGGCTCACTGGGATGACAGGCCATGGCTAAAACCCGCCTAGAACTGTATCACTGTCTTCACTGTCTTCCCATTCATCTTCAATTTGCTCGAGCGGGCACCAGTAACATCTCCATATGACCTGTCTCATGCAAGTAGAGCCCAAGAGCACCTGCTTGCTCCAGGAACATAAAGAGCCTCAAACCATTCCATCAGGCCATGGGAATAAGGTCTATAATTGTTACTGGTATTTGGCATATCAAATACGACACGGGTAGCTTGCCAGGCTCTGCCGTGCGGTTGCATACTCTTTCATATTTATACACTGTATACAGTTCTATTCTGTTCTATATGTATAGTATAGAACTGTATACGGTGTATAAATATGAAAGATCCTGGGAAGGACCTGATCCTAACATCCAGTACTAGCAAGAAGCCAGAGGAACCCCTACACTATGAGGTCAGTCATTCTAAACATCCAGACTCCACAGTTCCTCAGAGCTCCACCCAAGAGAAAACCTGATATTTCCCCATTTAATTTCATCAGTAAATGCTCGAGATGAGAGCCTTTTACTGAGAGTATACCACCTATACAGCAGAGCCTGGCAAGCTGCCCGTGTTTTATTTGATATGCCTAAAAACAATAACAATTATGGACCTCATTTCCATGATCTGAGGAAATGGTTGAGGCTCTTCATGTTCCTGGAGCAAGCAGATGCCCTTAGGCTACATTGCTTGCAATAGAACATATGGAGATGTTACTGGTGCCCGCTGGAGCAAATCCATGAACAACAGGAAGACAGTGATACAAGTGATAGATAAAATTAAACCAAGTAAATTGAATTTATATACCATTTACATCAAAACAATCAGATTGCTAAATCCCAAATTTCTTTATAGATTCAATAAAATTTAGCAGCAATTTTGTATGAATAGATAAATTCCTTGTGCAATGTGTATCGAACAACAAAGAATCTAGAAAGAATCACTTGTATCACTTGTCTTCCCATTGTTCATCGATTTGCTTGAGCAGGCATCATTAACAACTCTGTATGTCATGTGGTGTGCTAGTGTGGCCCAAGGGTATCTACTTGCTCCAGGAACATGAAGAACCTCAAACCATTCTTTCAGGTCATGGGGATGAGGTCTATAACTGTTACTGGTTTTGGCATATCAAATTCAACATGGGTAGCTTGTCAGGCTCTGCTGTGTTGGTGGTATACTCTCTGCAGTAGCCTCTCAGTTCATGCATTTACTTATGAACCACACAGCCAAGAAGCAGACACATGCAACTTGAGAGATTGTCTTTTATCTTGGGTGGAGGTTTAATGAACTGTGCAGCCCAGATATTGAAAATGATTGCTCTCAATTTGTGGGTGTCCATCTAGCTTTTTGCTAGACTCTATTGGTATGGCTGCCAGGACTAGAACCGCCTTCCCTCCCAGATGCCTTATGATCATCTGAGCAAAGGGAGAGTCGGTAGCAGCTCTGCCCCGTGTACTGTGTCTCTGGTTCAAGCATACCTGGGTTTGAAATAGGCTTCACTGTAGGGTGGGATTCTGACGAGCAGGGCTTGAGATCAGCTTTTCTCTTGGGTGGAACTCTGATGAGCTGTGGAATCAAGATGTTGAAAATGGCTGCCTTCGTGGTGTGGGGGGTTCCTCTGGTTTCTTGCAAGACTCTAGTAGGATAGTGGGCCAGGGCCAGGACCGCCTTTCCTCCTGGATACCTCATGATCAGTTGAGCATAGGGAAAACTGGTAGCAGCTCTGCCTCATGTATCTGTCCAAATTTTTAACTGAATGTAAACAATTAATAATGAGTAATAAGGGGCCAGAGCGATAGCCCAGCGGTAGGGCGTTTGCCTTGCACCCGGCCGGCTCATGCCGGCCAGGGTTCGATCCCCGGCATCCCATGTGGTCCCCGAGCACCGCCAGGAGTAATTCCTGAGTGCAGAGCCAGGAGTAACCCCTGAGCATTGCCGGGTGTGACCCAAAAAAGAAAAAAATAGTGAGTAATAAGAAATAATTTCAGTGACCAAAAGATAATATAGGGTTAGTGTGTGTGCCAAGCAAACATTGACCTACGCTTGACACCCCATAGCATATGGTCCTCAGATCATCACCAGGTTTGACCCTGGAAGCTTCCAATATCACTGGGCAATATTGGTCTCCCCAACAATGCAAGGGAAGAGTAGTACTGTAATTGTGAGCCCTGGCATTGATTGAAGCAATAGTCCAGTTGGCAAAGAATCACGAATGGAGCCTCTGGAACTCCTGAGCACTGCTTAGAAACCTTCCCTTTCCATAAAAAATACACTTAAGTAATAAAGCAGAACTTGGAGGTGTTTTTGGTACTCTAGTAATTCAAATATGCTTCAGTTTTTCAAATAAGAGGTTTCAAAGGTCTGAATTAAAGTCCACTACTAACTCAACTACCAACTACCTTGAATACAGAAAACAAAGGTTTATCACTTGGTATTCACAATCACAAAATACCAAGCTACTGCAAGTAAAATCTTCACAACAATTAAATAGAATCATAACATGAATGCAACTTAATTATAGTTTTATTACAAGAAATAGAATAAGATGGTTCTTTAATGTTTTTGTGTAACTCTACTGACAGAATGAGGTAGTGGTACCTTCAGAAAGTTTAGGTAAAACAGAACTTTCCCACTAGACAGTATTTAAAAAAAACTAAAAATGTTCCCAAATCTTGAGTAGAAAGAAAAAAAAACTTAAAAATTAAAAGTAAAAAGAAATTAGTAATTATCACATCTTATATAAATCTGTGTCACTCAAATCAGTGTGCTAGTAAAAAATTAATGGGCATGTAGAGCAATTAAAATGAATAGAGTGTACAAACAGATTCAGGCATGTATGGTCAATTAATTTTCATCTATAACAGCAATTCACTGCAGATAGAATAGTACTCTCATAAATGATGTCAGGATATTTGGGGTTCTAGTCTATAAAAAATTTGGAAAAAATAAAAAAAACAACAATAACTCATATTATCTCATTGGTTACCCTTGGAAATGTAAAATGGTACATTGACTTTTGAAGACTAGTGGTAGCTTACAAAACTAACCCTGCTACAAGAACATGTTTTAATATTCATGTTTTGTACTACTTACCCAAAGAAGCTAAGAAATTATTAGCAATTTTATTGATAATTGTAAAAATTAAAAGCAACCAAATTATCTTTCAAGGTGGTGAATGGATAAACTGGCTTTGCCTCTTTCAGGATACCATAGCATAATCATTGACTGAGACTTAAAAAACAAGTATTTATTTCTCCCTAGCTTTAGAGTCTATAAAATACAAGATAAAGACCCTGACAAAAATCTCGTCTGCTGAGTTCCCACTTTCTGGGTAATAGAGTTCTGCCTTCTCGCCATCTTTGTCTTGTGGAAGAGAATGTGAGAGCTCTTCTCAGTCTATTTTACAAGTATGTTTATGCCTTACACGAGGACTGTGACATTATTACCTAATCATTTCCCAGTTACTATCTTCTAATGCCAGCAGGATGTTGTGAAGACTTAAATATATCGTTTGGAATTACAAACTTTTAATCTGTGACTGGTAACAATAATATATTTTTTGTAAACAACAATGTTACAAAAAATGTGCCACTTTGGTCGAGGATTTTGATTTTTTTGAGAACTAAGATTGTAGGTAGGTGCATATAAAATGTGTGTCTTTCAACTGTCAAAATGAAACTTCTTTATTAGATAAGATGTTTAGAAAAATTCAACATCTATCTGTCCACAAAAGTATTAATTCTAAAAAAGAATCTTACACCTATGTGCGAAATAGACAGCTGCAATATTTCCAGACAAAAACCTAGTATAATATTTTATTATTTTATACAATTAGCTATAATACAAAGATAAAATGTATAAAATTATAGTTTATATGCTGTGTTTAGTAAGAATATGTACTCATATTTTTTCTTTTATTTCTATAGCACAAAAAACAAGTTAATGAAAATTAGTAATCATGGAATGAAGTGTTTGTATTAGAAATATTAGACAGAGTGTCCAGAGAGAAGGCAATTAAGCTAGAGAACATGCTTTGCATATTGGAGGCCCAGATTCTTTCCTAGCTCTGTATGCTCCCCTGTGCAGCAGCTGAAAGTAGATGCCAATCACTGCCTATAACCCCACCCCCACCATATGAAAAAATATCAAGCAGAAAAAAAATTAAAATACTGAGAAGGAATACTAAGGAAAGTTCAGTGGGTTATGAACTTATGATGAAAAGAATTAAGTTTTGATATGCAAGATGAAAAAGCCAGATTTTGATAAACTTTATACTTTGTTACTAGGGGACTCATGGTTCACTCAGTGCCTCTAGGGTAAAATATTTATTGACATTTAAATTTCAATCTGGTGGAAGAGCAATAGACTTCACAAACCAGAACTGAAAATTATATATATCTGGTCATTTGAGTGTATAGAAGTGGAGACATAGAATGTATAGAAGTTTTATATATATATTTATTTATATTTATATATATATTTATACATATATCTGTATAAAATGATTATATGTATAAAATCATTTTCATCTGTCACATATATATGTGTGTGTATACATATATATGTCTCATTTTAAAACTATGATCATTGTATTCATTAAAATACAAGAACAGAGAAATTCTCTTTGAAGCTGGGATATCGAAGACCCTTAAGAAAAGAAACTGTAGTAAGGCATTATATTAAAAATGTTGGTGAGTAAATAAAAATGGGAAGGAAAAGGAGAGTATAAAAGGTGAAGCTTTAATTAGAAGCTAAATAATGATTTATGAAAATCAAATTATCTGGGCTTGGAGAGGCAGTGCAGTGGGCAAGTTTCTTTGGTTGTGCATGAGCAACCCAGCTCCTCCTGAGCCCTTAGATGGTTGGCTGAGCCCACAGGAATGATCCCTCAGGAATTGGGCTTGAGCACCATTGTGTATGGCCTCCAAACCTAAAACAGCAATAACAAAATGTTAAGTTATTGATGTAAAAGTTGCACTTGTTATTTTCTCTTCAAATATGAAGTGAAAAATATCAGGAAAATGCTATGACGAACAACTGCATATTTGGAGATTGAGGCTGAAGAGCTAGTCTAAAACATTTTTGCATAAAAGCGTAGGACACAAAAATTCAGAGTAAAAAAAGCATAAGCAAAATTTTAATAAGATAATCAAAAAGTCTAATGTGATAAGAAATTTTTAATAAAATTAAGCCAAATAACCTATTTACCATCACCTGCTCATACATCCCTAAGCCAGGCCCTCTAACCGATCACAGATATTAGAATGATCAGTCTAGGAGAATTAAGTGCCCTGTTTTCACAAAGCTCCTGCCTGCCTGGGTCTTTATTTTTCTCTTTTCACCAAACATCTAGCTTCAAATTTTTTTAAGAATTCAAAAACTAAATATATGTATGGTTACAGCTTACTGAGAAAACTTCAGTCAATAGTTACTATTTTGCCCATAATCCCCACAATAAATAATTTAAAATACTTCAGAACTCATCATAAAGACAACAGTCTCTGTAGTGTATATTCAACTTGGAATTTCATGTCATCTTGCAAACTAAGATCTTGTATTACTATCAGCTAGTATTTTAGATGTATTTCAAATCCCTAATATTAGTCTTTGCTAAGAATTTTTCCAGAGGCAATGGGATGGTAGTGTTGGGTGAGAGGTTGTTGAGTGAACTAAGATTTTATCATTACCAATGTTCCATCTTAGGACACAGTTGAATTTCCCAACCTAGTTTCAAAACTAAACTCCTTGAGCCAATTTTTCTGGGAAACTTCCATTTGAAGGGAAGAAATCTTATTAACTTGTAAAAAACTAAGAGGCGGTGGATAACATGAGCTGAGCATAAATAAAATAAATAAAGATTTATTTACCTGCCCCTATAAATGTAAGAATTATTTTATGCTGTAGTCTGAAACAAAAGAATTGATTTCATAAGAACCTACATAACAAATCTGACCCCGAGAGTTGTTTGAAAGCATCATTGAATAATTAAAGATTTTTATTGCACATTTTATGACTGTAGTCAGGGTTTATAATAGAAATTAATAAAATATATAAATATATATAAAATACAAAATAACAATCTGAAATATCAGACATCAAAGTTTCCTTGGCATCAAATTGTTCCTGACCTCATTTTAAAAACTAAAAAGAATTATGCATATTAAAAATAATTTTAATCCAAAACCTATTAACCAGGTTTTCTTTGGCAATGCACATAAGAGAGTATCTCTGTTATCTAGATTTTCAAAGAAAAATTAAAGGCTTATTTCTTTTTTTAATTTTATTTAAACACTGTGATTTGCAAAGTTGTTCACAGTACAGTTTTTTTTAGGTTTTCAATATTCCAACACCAGTCCCACCACCAGTGTGCCCTTACTCCCACCAAAGACCCTAGTGAAGGCTTATTTCTGTTGAGCACTCAAGTCCATGATCATTAGATGGACAGAGCTATTATCTTTCCCCTTGCACTCCAGTCAAATATAAGGAAGGTGAAAATGGATCATCCAGGTTGTCTTGTGAAGTTTTCTGACCTGCCAACTGTACTCAGCAGTTTTATTCAACCGCAGAAGTTTCCTGGTAATGCCAGAGCCATTCCCTGTCCATTGCTCTTATAAATCAGCTCAGTCTCTGCAGCAACCAACAAAAATACCTGAACAACAACAACAAGTAAAATTTTGGGCCAAAGAGAAATGAAATAGGTAGGGTAATATATATCTATTCACAAAATTTATCTAGGTGTGATCTTTGGCACCACATAACGTTGGTCCCTTGAGTAATCCCTTGTTTTGCTAGAAAGATTGCAAACAAAACCATTAGTTCATCTTAGCTTACTCCATCAGTATTCATTTATGAGTGTCATTATCATGCATTATCCCAACTAATGGATATTTTGGGGCTTTATAGGATGATAGGATGGGAAGATTCATCAACTCCAGAGTTGCCGAGATTTGTGGTGTTAATGAGGAAGTGAGATTGAATCCTGCTCTCACTGCCTTGTATTACTTTTTATAATGTTGAAACAACATTAATGTAGAAGAATTGGTCTTAAATATGTTAGAGATGTATTTTTTTTTGCTACCATTTTCATCCTTGTTTACCCTTGTTTGTGAACTATTGCTAAAAGATCCACAACTATAGGACAGTTTGCTTGTTAGTTTGTTTGGTGTGAGGAGCTGAACCAACGACTTCTGCTTAAGAAATAAATCCTCTACCACTGAAATAACATTACTTATCCAGGAAACTTGTCTTTTTCTATCCATTTGTGTATCCCTCTAAAATATGATCATATTGCCTTCTAAACACTTCCCTATTAATGTCTGTTGCAGGAAACCTAAAAGCCTAAAAGCCTCTGCCTCTGCCCTGGATTGCCTCTTGCAGATCACTTTGTAGATAGGGGGTAGTTTAGATATGGCAATTTATCTGACCCTGTATTCTGTACTGGCTGGTATAAATATTCTCTCATGCTACCACAATCATCGTGGAACTAGCTAGATTTTACCAGCATATTTGCCTGGCCACATTGGATATCTAAGTAATTAGACCAGAGAGAAATTCTGTTTGCCTCCAAGCAAGCAAGCATGGCTCCCTGATAATGCAAAGGCAACTAAAATACAAAACTACCGTGAAGTAGACAAGGCTCTTGTGAAGGCTTGGAGAAATATTTAACTGGCATTAGTATTAGTCTTTGGTACAGAGACATGCCATCTCAGAAACCCCCTTCTCTACCCTATAAAGGCTTTTTAGGCAGATCTTGGCTCAAGACATTACGTGAGGTGCTGGGAGAAATTACCTGAGAGCATTTGACCCTTCCTGCCAGGGGAAGTTGCATTTAGCTTACAGCTCCTCCCAGCTCTGCTAGGAGGCTTTGAATTAGCTCTGGGTCCTTGTAAACAGCCAGATGGTCTCATAAAGTTGCTACATTTCTATAGAGCTTTTTTCCTGTTTGATCTCTAGATAGCCCAAGCCAGAATGGGCCGGGCTGGGGAGTTTGGGCTGATTTCTAGCTATAAAATAAGCTACAAGAAGAAAGAAGGCACTCTTTTTTCCTTTGCCATTTCGGCTTCCCTTGGCATTTTGCTTCTCGGTCCTCTTCATTCTCTGTTGGACCTCAACACGTGGTGACAGCCATCTTGGCCTACATGTGGCTGGGGTCTCGCTGGGATCCCAGAGTCTGGAGGTTTTCCTGCTCTTGGATTGTATATTGAAACCTGTGATAGTAAAGCCCTTTTAAAACTGCATCGGATTCCTGAGTTTTCATCCATTTCCCACCAGCTTCAGAGGTAGAAGGGAACTCGCTTCCCGGCACTGCTGCAGACCCCGGCATCCTCAACAAATGTCCTCACGAGCACTTCACTTCCACATGACCAGGCACAGCAGCTCTATCTTACTTCAGTGCCCAGTTGTACTTTCTCCACACTAAACTATCTGCACAGCACCTACAAAGTAGAAAAGATCTTTCATGCAGAACTTTGCACCAGCTCTTTTAGCAAACACTCTCAAACGGTATCCATTACCTACATACTTCACATCTGCATGCGTTTAGGCTGCCCCTTTACTGTTTCTCATATATTTTACTTTTTCTGTCCCTTTCACCGATCACCAGCGGCATCTGTCCATACATTGCAGTTTACCTAAACATTTTTCTTATAAAGAGGTAATTCCAATGAAAACTAAAGTAATAAAAAAGTCAATTTCACACACTTCTCTTAGAGATCACTACACTTTTGCCTAAACATTGACAATGTTTTCTATGGGTTCACCATCTTGTCATCTTCCTGTTGTTTCTCCTTTCTGATTATATTATTTTCCCTCTTCCTTAGTTAAATCTTGGAGCAAAAGAGGGCCTTATTTCTGTCTTTTGAGTTTATTTTTTTTGCCATGTCAGGACAATCTTGAACTTATTCACTTGCACCCCCATTCAACATCCTCTTACACTTCCTGTTTTCTCTCCATGGGACTAACTTTAGGCATTTCCATTGAGTCTGTTTGATTAAAAACTTTCAGTATTCCAGGATTCTTTTGCTTCCTAGACATTTTTGCTCACCAATACCTTTAAGTTTTCTACTATGACTTCTTAGATTGCAAAGTATTGCTTTCCTAGGTCCTGAACCTTTTCCTCAGTCTTAATAGCCAATGAGGAATCTCAAACAGTATCTTTCAAACCATGAGATTTACTGATATATTGTTATTATCTCATAAACTTAAAAATACTTGTTATAGATTTTATAACAATCTTTCAAGAAAAGAGTTTATTCACCTCTCGTAATTTTACATGATGATCAGGCCTTGTTTGGAGTTCTTTACTTATATCTGCTATTCTTTGGCCAGAAATTCTTTCCTGCATCTACTTTTCACCTTTTTGTCATTTTTTCTCCTTCCAATTTAACATATAAAAAAGTCTCACAAAATTAGCATTTTATCCTCTTTATATTATCACATATTGAAGTCTCAAATCCATAACTAACTCTTCACATAATTTCAGACTCAAATTCCTGCCAACTTTCAAACTGAAATAGTCAATGTCTGTATTTTGACAGTAAATTGCACAGGTACACTTGAACATATAATAAGTCTTCCAACATAATTCACATGCAACATTCAATTCTATTAGTTAATATTACTTAGGGTGTGTGAGCCATAAATATTTTGATATCAAACTCACTAAGTCCACAGTCTTGGTAATGTCTAGCTTATCATAAGTGTTGCGTATCACTGAATAATTTAGATTTCACTTCTTATGGCCCACCCAATGACAAGCAGAAAACACTCAGACAGCAAACTCTGCCTGTTTTTACATGTCCAACAAACTTTCTACCTGACGAAATTCTATAGATCAGCAAATGTCAAGGTGCTGAAGAGGTATCAAATTAAATAAAATGACTTCCAATTTTTCTGTAAATTTGGAAGTATGGGGGGTTAGATTATTATGCACATCTGACTGTATTCATAGCAGCAACAGAGCTGAAAGAATTTCTAGGTGGAACAATAATGTCAATGTGGATCCCATACAAACTCAGAAATGAAGGACTTACTCTGGACAAATCATTAAATATAGAAAATACTTTTTGTTACCCAGACTCTCAAGCCAAACCCATCAAAAAATGGAGAGAAAAAATTAGCAGAAAATTTGTCAGACTAGAAATTCGAATGACCAAAAGGCATATGAAAAAAATCTCATCATCCTAATCATCAAGGAGATGCAGATCAAAACAACAATGAGATATCATCTCACACAACAGAGACTGGCACATATGCAAAAAGGCAAGAACAACCAGTGGAATTGATGCTGGGAGAAAGAGACTCTTATCCATTGTTGGTGGGAATGTCAACTCGAACAACCGTTTTGGAAGACAACATGGACATTCCTCCAAAATCTAGAAATTGAGTTCTCATTTGACCCAGCAATACCAATCCTGGGAATATACCTTTGGGAGGCCAAAAACACACAGCAGATACATCATCTGCACTTGTATGTTCATGGCAGCAAGATTCACAATAGCCATAGTCTGGAAACAACCTGAATGCCTGAGAACAGATGACTGGCTAAATAAACTATGGTACATCTACATGATATAAAACTATGTAGCTGTTAAGAAAAACAAAGTTATGAAATTTTCCTGTAAATGGATGGACTTGGAGCGTATCATGTTGAGTGAATTTAGCCAGAGGGAAAAGAACAGATATAGAATGACTGTTCATTTGCAGAATATTATAAAAAAAAATACTGTCCAAGACCAGGCAAACCATGGATCAGGAAGGTCTCATCAGTGGGTAGAATCTCCTGCAAGTGTGTTTGAGTCAATGGTTAGGCAAGTTAGAGAAGGGAACAGTGTGTTAATAATTGTTGGAAATGGGAACACCAGCCTAGAACTCAACATTGAATGTAGGCAAAGGGATACACATGATAACTCTTAAATGTATGTATCATAAGCCAAAATATGTAAGAGAAGAGAGAGAGAGAGAAAGAAAGAGAGATAGAGAGAGAAGAGAGAAAGAGACTAGAGGCAAAGTGCCTGCCATAAAGGCATGCCGGGGTGGGGAGTCAGGGGACATTGTTGGTGGGAAATGTGCACTGGTTGAGGGATGTATGGGTCTGGAAGACCCAAGTTGTTTTCAAATCACAAACCATAAAGTCTATGATCTGGTTGGAAACTTTAGCCTTAATATGAGAGGATTTGCCCTTTCACACCCCCCAATACCAACTTTCATTAGTAATAAATATCTTTCCGGATCTCATTGATGTGTCATCAATCTAAACCTATTATATCAATGCTCATCTTAATCCCTGGTATTGCAGAATTTCTGCAACAATTCAGTTACTTTTCATGAAAAGTTGCTTAATCATTTATCTCATGGTAATATAATAATATTTTAAATAAATAAATGAGGCTAACTGAATTGTTGCAGAAATGCTGCAATACCAGGGATTAAGACGAGCATTGATATAATAGGTTTAGATTGATGAGGCACATCAATGAGATTCGGAAAGGTATTTATTACTAATTAGAGGATGTTATCCCAAGGTGAAAACCCAAGTTGTTTTGAAATCACAAACCATAAAGTCTATGATCTGGTAGGAAACTTTAGCCTTAATATGAGAGGATTTGCCCATTCACACCCCCCAATACCAACTTTTCATTTAGTGTCAAATCCCATACACTTTAAGTTGAACATTAGATATCCTAATGTTACTGAATTGTATTTAATTTTTGTAAACAACCATTTTCCCAAAATATGTTTATTTTCCATAAATAATTGTTCCTGAATAACAACCTTTTCCAAAATCTGTGACAGGTTTGAGTCCCTTTCCCTGTCTCCTTCAGTCTTCACCTAATTCTAGTATTTCTCAGGTGCCTCTCTTCCCAGAGTGGCTCCATCTAGCACCTGACCCCAAAACCACTAGAACACTTTTCCCTGGCTTTACCCACAAAGTTCCTCCATGACCACTTAAATTCTTCTGATCAAGTCCATCTTTTACTAGGCATATTCTTAAATAAAACCATTGGAATCATTCTCTGGACAATCATTCAAAGTTGAATGTGACATTTCCATAATCCAATGACTTTTAACGCCCTTCCTTTTCAGATGCGTATGTATGTACAGGAATACTTGAGCCACAGACACAGATACACCCAGCAGAACAGAAACCAGCTTGCCCCGTTGAACCCACTGCATTCTATAGACCACGAGAGCAAATTCCGACCCGAGTCCATCATCCTGATGGAGCCTCAGAAGAGCCCAGAGAAACCCCCACACCTTGCTGGCAGCGATCTTCACCATCCACATTCCGCAGCTCATAAAATCTCCACCCAAGAGATTAAGCCAGTCTCCAGCCCGGCCTCTCAGAAACCCAGCCTACAAGGACCCACCCAGCAGAGACCCACCCTTCAGAGAAGAGTATTTCAAGCCCATGAATTCTTGAGCCACAGACACAGATACACCTGGCAGAGCAGAAATAAGCTTTCCCCATTGCATGTGGCCGCTATGCAGGATGCAATTTACCTCCAAATTACCATAAATATTCTACCCACCCCTCTGAGAGAGCCCCACAAGGTAATGAGAATATAGCGCCCATACGGCAGAGACTGACAAGATGTCCGGATAGGACGATTACACTTGATGAGATGTGGCCCACTGCCAGCAATTACTATCTTCATTGTCTATGCACCAACATCCACATACAAAGAAGATGAAATTGAGAAATTCTACATGAAACTGGAGGAGTTCTATAAAAAAGATCACATCTTCTAAAAAGGTCATAGTCAGTGATTTTAATGCCAAGATAGGACCAAGAAGATCGGCTGAAGAACTCTACATCGGGACCCATGGCCTAGAATGGAACGAACAGGGTGAGAGACTATCTGAGTTGATCATGTCCACCAAGCCCATTCATGGGAACTCACACTTCCAGAAGGCTGAAGCAAAATGTTGGACATGGGAATCTCCTGGTGGACAGATCCACAATGAAATTGATCACATCATCTTCAATCGACGGTTTTGTCTGGACCGATGTTGCTTTTGTCCCCAAATTCCAAACAGGATCGGACCACCGCCTCCTTCGGTGCAAAAAATTCACTAAGATCCTTCGTGAGCTGTATTGCGAATTCACCACCAGGATCTCACCATTCTACAAATAAGTGATCATTGATGTCAAAAGAGGGGTTCGACAGGGTGATACCATTTCACCAAACTCTTCAGTGCCACCCTCGAGAATATCATGCTACAACTAGAATGGGAAGGAATGAGAGTGAAGATAGATGGTCAGCAACTGCACCACCTCTGCTTTGCTGATGACATCATTCTAATAACACCAAACATTTGCCAAGTGGCACAAATGCTAGCTGACTTCAACCGAGAATGTGGAAAGATAGGTCTACAGCTAAATCTAAAGAAAACTATGTTTATGAAAAATGAACTAGTTCCAGAGGCCCCATTCACTCTCAATGGAACAAACATCTCTGAATGCAGTGATGTGTACCTAGGTCGAGAAGTCAACATGATGAACGACCTAAAACCTGAGCTGCACAGGAGGAAGAGAGCAGCATGGAATGCCTTCAAAGGTATCGAAGAAATAGCTAAAAGGACAATGAACCTCCGGCTCCAGGCACTCTCTTTGACTCCACCATTTTCCCTGCATTAACATATGCCTCAGAGACCTGGGCCCTACGAAAGCAGGATGAGAATGCTATTCGGGACTCCCAGAGAGGAATCGAAAGAGCTATTCTTGGAATATCACGCCTCACTCAAGTGAGAGAAGGAATCCGGAGTTCTGACCTCCATCGCTATTCCAGAATCAGAGATGCTGTTTCATTTGCCCAGGCATCGAAAATCAGATCACCTGGACAGATGGTCACTGGACTAGAGCTGTTACTGATTGGATCCCACGGGATGTCAAAAGTTCATGTAGCCGCCCACCTACAAGATGGTCAGACTTCCTTGTAAAGACCCGGAAGGAATGGTTTGAGGCTCTTCATAGTCCCGAATCAACCAGATGCCATTGGGCTACATTGGAACGTGATAGGGGTCCAATGGAATTGTTACTGGCACTACTCGAGCAAATCAATGAATAAAGGGATTCAAGTGATCAAGTGTTGTATGTACAAGTGACAGCGAGCGACATTTACAAATGACATCACTTGATCACTTGAATGACATACATTTTAGTAAATGTCAAAATTTACCCTCACTTGTCAAAGAGAGTTTTTATTTATATAAACATATTGCTTCCTGGTCAGATATATAGCAAAGTTTTTCAACAGTTTTTCCAACCATGACTCTTCCAATTTTGTTTCCTTGCTGTAGTTCCTATAAGTTGAAAATAAGATATTGACAAAAACTTTATTTCATATAGACTTGGTATTTGCTGATAGTAGATCAGAGTGTTATTTGTTGGAAAAAGTAATAAGAAAGCAAGGCAATGAATAAAACACGAGAGGAGTCTGCTGAGAACTTAGCCTTGTTAGGAATGGAAAAAAAAACAAATCATGCAAACCAAGAGAGCTCCTTAAAGGAGGCAAGCATCAATGTGGTGTGGAAAGATAGCAAAAAAAACAAGAAAATCTATTTGACTGAGAAGTCATCTACCACATAGTGCCTGGAAAATACAGACATTACCAACTTGTCTGTCTCCAAATGATCATTTGTGCAAATGCCCTCTGGAATCATCTGGAGGGAACCCCGATGATGTGGTGAGAGGAATATTGCTAGGAATTAATTATGATATTATGAGCAAATTTAGTGCAGACCTTGGTTCAAGGGCATTCATTATTAAAGGACCCCCTTAAATAAAATAACCTAAAACAAACCCGTCACTAGCTGAGGGCAAGAGAGAGCAGACATTTCACAGAAGAAAGAATGTAAAATTCTTACACTTTAGAAAGTACTTACATAGAGAAAAATGACTTATGTTTTGTTTGTTTGGTTGTTGGTTTTATTGTTTTGGGAACATACTTGATTGTATTCTGGTGTTATCTCTAAAAGTGTTCTGGGCTATTGTGTGGTATCTAACATGATTTGCCTGTTTGCAAGGCAAATAAACTATGTAGGATTTCTTCAACCCTATTAAATTCTAATTATAAATTCTAGAATAAGATGATGTAAATGTGTTTATATCTAGTTTTCTAGAACTTGAGTTCATAGAAAAAGAGGTAGGATTTTTTTAACTCTTCCTTTTCAATACTTTAAATCAAAACCATTGCTGGAGCCATGGTAAAAGACCTTTATAAAACATTTAAAAAAAGCACTACAGAGAAAACCTTTAGTGGAAATAATTGCTCTTTATCTGAAATTCTATGGTGAGTTCTGATCAATTTTCTATTTAATAATTAACACAAAAAATCAAATGAGCTGTTTATAAAGCACAAACCATGCTTTCTAATATTCAATCAGAAATTCCATAAGATAATATTTGAGTATTTGGAAGGTATTCTGAGTATCAGATGAATTTTATATGAATATGGATATGTCTGTACTTTAGCAAGACTACTCTATTAGGTTTCTGAATTCTAATTTTATCATGCTTTTATTTCAATGGCTATAGAACACTAGTATATTGTGTGTTTGATTGTGGTTTGAACCTAAAAGATATATGTGGTCTTTACTTTTAGAAAAGACTAAAAGCTCTTCCTGGGAAAATGTATCCCTGAAAACCAGCTGCCTTTTAAGTCAAAACAGAAGGGTTTGTTTTCAGGCTGCACAGATAACAACCTCCATTTTTTTTTCCCTTTCTTATAGTGGTACAGCCAGACAGCACTTAAGTGTTACAAAGAGTTTCTCCTGGGCTATATTACCTTGAAATGAATAAAATTCAATGCATTATTGTAAAGACAGAGATGTTCTGATTTTGGTGGTAGAGGGCTCTAATGTGAAAGCAAAAGAAAAGTAATAATGGTAAAATGAGAGGGCTGACCATAATGAATGAAGAGTCTTGCTGTAGCAACTAGCAAATTATCACGTGAGAGAGGGACACTTTAGTGAGACAAAAGAAGAATAACATTAACTGAGATCTCAAGAGTAAATCATTGCAATCAGGCCTTTCACAATATATAATGGATCCAGATAAGCCAGAAATAACAATGGCTCTAAAACACATTTATTGTCGCTTTAAATATCCCAAGGTTCATTTGCTGCGGCCCACTTGCTAGTCCTTACAAGAGATGGATATTTGTCTAATCCTACTATTATTATGCTCATCTCTAGTTCTAGATATTTTCCATCTTACCTTCCTGGGACTGACACACCCATCATCTATTATATCCTACAGACTCTAAAGAGCAAGATACAAACCAGTTTGTTCTTGGTTTCATCCTGACCAGATCTAGTTTTCTATTGTATTCTTTGTAATAATCTTTAAGTTTATTGGCTTGTTTTCCCCTCTTCAGTTGAAAATCAGCAATGCCAGTCTATCAAGGTAATATACTATATCAGATATGGGATATGAACATCTATAAATATCTATGTGAAATACATATATATATATATATATATAAGCAGCTGTTATATATGGCCCAGATATTTATGAAAGTGTGTGGTATAGCCTACATTTCAACATAAGAAAACTGTTTTATAAACGTGAAATACAAATAACTATTTAATTAGTAGGTTGAAACAAAGTGTGGCAGTAAAATAACAATAACAACACATTATTTTAGAATAAAAAGCATGTGTCAAGCACTGTGACATATGCTTTTTATACATCAGCCCTAACATTTCTAATTTTACCTACTACTACTTCTTCAGTGTTCTATTATCTCTAATTCAGAAGACGTAAACCCTATAGCTCAGAAGAGTTTAATGACTTACCTATGAGTACACTATTAGTATGAGGCTAATGATTGAATTAATTTGCTATGACTGTCATAACAAAACATCAGAGACTTGGTGGCTAAAATGACAGAAGTTCACATTTTTACCAGTTCTCAGGAACCCCAATATAAGATGTCAGCAGACTTATTTTTCCTGAGACTGTTCTATGAAGCTTGTAGATGGTCACTTCTCATTTCACCCTTTTGACCTTTTCCTCTTTCTCAACACCTCATCCCTCATGGCAGGTTTCTCATCCATCTCAAGAGCACAGTCATATATCTTTATACCTACCCTCAAAATGAGTTAAGACTCATTTTACTATTTAGCCATTTAGAAAAAGTCTCTGACTATGATCCCTTTAATAATTTGCGAGGCACATAGCTGTCTATGAGTCTCCCTCTCAATCTGAAAACTGTGGTTTGAACTTACAGAGATAAGTATTCTGTTGTTGTTTTAAAAGAATACCATCTTTATATTATTGTGTCATTTCCCCAATAAACGAGCACAGTGGTGGATGACAATTCAACTATTTATTTTCATGCAAAACAATTTGAGTATCAATTAAATAAGAGTACTTAGTGGGCAATGTCGCAAAGGTGTCAAAGTTCAGCCTCTTCACACATAGTATTTGAGTTTAAAACTCATTCTTATAATTCATAACAGATTTGGAAATATGAGAAATAGATCATTCATTCAAAATGATATGAGAGTTTACCAGCTTAAATGTGCCATTCTTGTTCTAAGTTGAAACTTTGTGCATCAGTGGAATGAGATGACTTAAAGATTTGTTTTGTTTTTTCTTTTTTCTGAAGATAATTGATTGCAAGTTGGAAAGGAACAATTTGAGCACTTTTTCCCTGTTCTTTCAGTTTGGTGAAGTTGTGTGTGTGTGTGTGTGTGCGTATGTGTGTGTGTGTGTGTGTTTTGGTTCTCTTTTAAGTCAGACATTTAGTGTTTACCAGAATGTGCTCACGAACCACTCCTAACAAGGATGGGGACCACTGGGCAACTGGGATTGAACTCAGTGCTCCTCTCACATGTGCAGCAAACACACTAACCCTTTAAATGATCACCCTGGCTTTGATCAGTAACTTTACACAATGCCTTCAAAGCAATAGTAACTATTCACAAATAAAAGTTATAGCAAAAGAGGTTAACTAAGGAATTGTATGGTAACTCTTTGGCCAAAAACCTTTAAAATATTCCAGTTCAATTCCTAGAACTGCATCTGGTGCTCCTGAGCACTGCCAATGGAGAGCATGAAGCCAGGAATAGGCACTGGGCATTCTGGGTATGACCCTAATGGCCACCACACAAAGTTTCTGACTTAAACATTTTAAGTAAAACACATAAATAATTAACTGAAAGTTGGTTCCAGTGATAGAAGGTAATAATTTGAACCAATAAAAAAGCAATCTGTGATAAACCCAAAATTTCTGAGAAATGTCTGATTTGACTATATCCAAACCAGCAGTTCTCCTCATGGAAACTATAGATTTTATCTTATCTTCTAAGAACTTTCAGCAATAGGAGAATATTGCCAAGATATTCTGTGAAATGAGAAATTTACCGAGACTCCACCTTACCACAGTAGACAATTAAATGCCATTCCAGATGCCCCTGTAAGTATATTTCTTAAGTAGATGCCAGGAGTAATGTAAAATGGAAATGTCTCACTAGGTAACACGCTGGGATTATAGTTGCCACATATTATATGAATCTCAGGCCATGATACACCAGGCAGTTTTCCAGAATTTCAGATAAAACCTCAGAGCCCAGATACTACACAGCATTCAAGCCAGCCATCTAATAAAACTCTTCATAGTTGTCATGACAACATCCTCATTCTTGCCATGAAACGAGCTTATTTATTCTAGATGGAAGCATTTTCTTACTATCTATTGGGTGGCTATCACATAAAAAAACAAGATATAGCCTTAGAAGGGCACTAAATTGGAATTCCTCAAAATGTCTTTGAGATTACAGTATGTGAATTCTTATTAAGGATATACACAGCACCTTCTGCAGAGCCTCCTCCCTGGAAGCCTGGGATTTATCATATCTCTTCTGAAGACTCTTTTTCTCCCTTTCAGAGTATTTAAAGAGACCTACTTCAAGGCCCAAATCATTTGAAATTGCTAGTTCTGTTCTTAGTCACTTTAACCTCATCATTCAGTCCCTTTCATTAGGCTTCTTCTGTTTTATGTAACATGAGTTTCTATGATGCTGACTAAAGGTTTCTGGTGTATTTTCTGGAAGTGTCGTCTGCTCTTACTTTTGTTCATGGATGTGTATTATTTTGCTATTTTACTTGTTTGTGTTTTCTTTTCTTTCCTGGCCACAACTGGCCACTAGCTACAAGCCGGAAAAGGGATCTCCATATAATCCAAGCAGTGCTCCAAACCGTTAAGTCACCTCCACTGACCTATTCCTGTTCTGTAAGCCATCACTGACTAGTTTGCTCCTTAGAGCCTCTTCATGCTGGTAAATCTTTCCACTGCTAAAGCAGTTTGCATGTCCACCGGACACTTCTTTCAGCTTGAATGCCCCCTCTGAATATTTAGTTTCCTGTTTATGTATTCACAATAATCCACTCCTTTGTGTCACACTCTTCAGTGTCCATGGCTTACTCCTGCCTTTACACTCAAAGATCATGCTTGGAGGGACTTGAGGGATCATTTGTGGTGCATGTGACCAAACTCAGTCAGTTATGTTCAAGGTAAGAGCTGTATTATCTCTCAGTCTCCAATGTTGCACACTTAAGTATTGCTAAATAGGAAAAAATAAATTTATTCACATGTAATAAAATTGAAATGGAGGAGGTCCATTGAAATGTTAATGCAGCCCAGCCAAGATCTGCCTTGGAAGTGCCCCTGCAGGATAGAGTGGAGGAGGGGCATCTGAGATGAACTGTATATCAGAATACAAAGGCAAGCATAAGGTGCTGGAGCGATAGCACAGCAGGCAGGGCATTTGCCTTGCATGTGGCCACTTGGGTTCTATTCTCTGGCATCCCATATGCCCTCCCCCCCCCCCACACACACAGCACCAAAAGGGAATATAAAGCCTTCGCAAGATTCTCATCTTTACTTCATAGTTGTTTTGTATATTAGCCTTTAGACTTATTAGAGAGCCAGGCATGCTTGCTTGGAGGCAAACAACATTTCTCTCTGGTCTAATTACTTAGCGATCCAACATGGCCAGATAAATATATTGGTAAGTACTAGCTAGTCCCATGATGATTGTGACAGCATGAGAGAAAATATTTGTACCAGCTAACTTAGAATACATGGTCAGAAAAACTGCCACATTCTAACTGTCCTTCGGCCCCATCTACAAAATGGCCTGCAGAAGGTAACCCCAGGCAACCCAGGCAAGATGCAGAGGCTCTGGGCGACAATGTACTGCAACTAGGGAGGTTATATGGTTACATGCTTATTGAATAGTTAAATAATTCGTTTTTTGTAATCCCTTAGATAGTTTTGTTTTTCTGTTTTCTAATGCATACTTTCCTAATTTTTTGCCTTTTATTTTAATTTTTTTGACATATTGTGCTATTCTCAATACACTTGAAATGCTTTATCTAGTCTTATAACTCACTCATTTCTTCTTTAGATGAAGCAATTTTCACTAAACCTATCTGATGACATAGCTATTCTAGCTGCTTTGTTTTCCACACATTCCACTTATCTAGGCTGTAAATACTTTTGATATTTGAAATAATAGTTTTTATCAAAAAATGTATAAACCCCCCAAAATCTCTTTTTGGGTTTAATATATATATATATATATATATATTTACACCTTTAAATCTTATAATAAGAACTTGAGTTAGTATATTTACCTCATATTTTTTAGATTCCATGGCTGAAAGAGTAGAAGTGAATGTAGGGATAAATGCCAACTTCCAGAAAATCTACATTCTGATTTAAAAATTATGAGAAGAGCTGGCAGGCTCTTGGTGTAGAAAGTTCCTGGAATGATCCTGAAAATATATAGCTTTTTTTTTTATTTTTTTTAAAGTATTTTATTAAACCACCGTGAGATACACAATCACAAAGATACACAGTTAAAAAGTTCATACCTCGGTTTTGGTCATACAGTGTTCCAGCATCCATCCCTCCACCAGTGCCCATCTCCCACCACCAACTACCCGGTTCCCTCCCTCTTCCCCCAGCCCACCTCCATTGCAGGTTCCCCATTTCTTTCCCTTTCCGCGCACTCTCTCTCTCCCTTCCTTCTCCCTCCAGACTATGGACTACAGAAAATACATTAAAGGGTTGTCATGTGTATCCTTTTGCCTGTATTTAATGATCAGTTCAAGGTTGGCACTAATACCCTCGATATTGTCAGCACACTGTTCCATTCTCTGTCCTACCCAGCCACTGACTCCCACACGTTTGCAACAATTTCCACCCTTGACAAAACCTCCTGATACAAAGTCATGCTTCACTTGACCTTGGATATGGGCATCACAATATGCACACACACACACACACACACACACACACACACACATATATATATATATATGTATGTATATATATATATATATATATATATATATATGCCATGCAAATAAATGCAGTCATTCTGTATCTGTCTCTCTCCTTCTGGCTAATTTCACTCAACATAATCTTCTCCATGTCCATCCATTTATAGGCAAATTTCATAACTTCATTTTTCCTAACAGCTGCATAGTATTCCATTGTGTAGATGTATCAAAGCTTCTTTATACAGTCATCGATTCTAGGGCACTCTGGTTGCTTCCAGATTCTGGCTATTGTGAATAATGCTGCTATGAACATAAAAGTAGAGATGGTGTTTCTGCTGCGTATTTTTGGCTTCCCAGAGTATATTCCCAGGAGTGGTATGGCTGGGTCAAATGGAAGTTAAATTTCTAGTCTTTGGAGGAATGTTCATATTGTTTTCCAGAGGGGGCTGTACCAGCCGGCATTCCCACCAACAATGGATGAGTGTCCCCTTTTCCCCACATCCACGCCAGCACTTGTTGTTCTTGCTCTTTTGAATATGTGCCAGTCTCTGTGGTGTAAAGTGGTATCTCATTGTTCTTTTGATTTGCATCTCTCTGATGTTTAGTGATGATGAGCATTTTTTCATATGTATCTTGCCATTTGAATTTCTTCCTTGTTGAAGTTTCTGTGCATTTCTTCTCCCCAATTTTTTGATGGGGTTGTTTGTTTTCTTCTTGTAAAGTTTGGCCAGTGCCTGATATATCCTGGACATTAACCCCTTATTAGATGGGTATTGGGTGAATATTATTTCTCATTCTGTGGACTGCCTTTGTATCTTAGTCACTGTTTCTTTTGAGGTGCAGAACCTTTTTAGTTTCATGTAGTCCCATATGTTTATCTTTTCTTCTAGTTGCTTTGTTAGTGATGTTTCACCTTTGAAGATGCCTTTAGCTCCAACGTTGTGGAGGGTTTTTCCTATATTTTTTTAATGTACTTTATGGATTCAAGTCTGATATTGAGATCTTTAATCCCTTTTGATCTGATTTTTTGTGCATGGTGATAGACACAGGTCCAAATTCATTTTTTTACATGTCGCTGCCCAGTTCCCCCAACACTATTTATTGAAGAGGCTTTACTTACTCCATTTTGGACTTTTTGCACCTTTATCAAAGATTAAATGATCATGTGTTTGAGGTTGGGTGTCAGTATACTCAATTCTATTCCATAGGTCCACAGGTCTGTTTTTATTCCAATACCACGCTGTTTTAATTACTACTGCCTTGTATTACAGTTTGAAGTTGGGAAAAGTGATGCCTCCCATCTTCTTTTTCCTGAGGATTGCTTTAGCTATCCTTGGGGGTTTATTCTTCCATACAAATTTCAGGAGTGTTTGGTCAATTTCTTTGAAGAATGTCATGGGTACCCTTCTAGGGACTGCATTGAATCTGTACAGAGCTCTAGGGAGTATTACCATTTTGACAATGTTTATTCTTCCAATCCATGAGCAGGGAATATGTTTCCATTTCCTTTATCTCTTGGAGCAGTGTCTTATAGTTTTCTTTGTACAGGTCCTTTACAAACCTGGGTAAGTTGATTCCTAGGTATTTGATTTTCTGTGACACAATTGTGAATGAAATCATTTCCTTGATATCACTTTCCTCTCTTTATTTGTATATAGGAAAGCCACCGACTTTTTTGTGTTGATATGTATCCTGCCACTCTACTATATGTGTCAATTGTTTCTCGGAGTTTTTTGGTAGAGAGTTTTGGGTTCTCTAGGTATAATATCATGATATCTGTGAATAATGATAGCTTGACTTCTTCCTTGCCTATCTCGATGCCCTTGATGTCCTTTTTCTTCTCTGATTGCTATGGCAAGTAGTTCCAGTACTATATTGAATAAAAGAGGTGAGAGTGGGCAACCTTGTCTTGTCTCTGATCTCAGGGGGAAGGCTTTCAATTTTCCCCATTTAGAATGATGCTTGCTGTGGGCTTTTGGTAGATGGCTTTGAATATCTTGAGGAAAATCCATTCAATTCCCATTTTCTGGAGGGTTTTAATCATGAACGGGTGCTGGATCTTGTCAAATGCTTTCTCTGTGTCTATTGATAGTATCATATGGATTTTATTTTTTCTTTTTATTGATATGATGCGTTATGTTGATTGACTAGTGAATATTGAACCATCTTTGCATTCCCGGGATGGACCCTACTTGGTCGTGATGTATAATCTTCTTGATGAGTCTTTGGATTCTGTTTGCTAGTATTTTGTTGAAGATCTTAGCATCCGTGTTCATCAGGGATATTGGTCTGTAGATTTCTTTCTTTGGGTTGTCTCTCCCTGCTTTGGGTATCAGGGTGATATGTGCCTCGTAGAAGCTGTTTGGGGGGTGTTTCTGTTTCTTCTATTTCCTGGAAGAGCTTAAAAAGGACTGGCAGTAGGTCCTCCTTAAATGTTTGGTAGAGTTCACTAGTGAATCTGTCTGGACCTGGGCTTTTGTGTTCGGGCAGACTTTTGATTACTGTTTCAATTTCCTCGATGGTGATAGGCTTATTCAGGTATTGCAGGTCTTCTTGTTTCAGCTGTGGGAGGTTATAGGACTTCAGGAATTTATCAATTTCTTCTAGATTCTCGTGTTTCAGGGCATACAGGCTCTCAAAGAAATCTCTGATGATCATTTGGATTTCTGTAGTTTCTGTTGTGATGTCACCATTTTTATTTCTGATTCTGTTTATTTGGATTCTCTCTTTCGCTGTCCTTAGAAGTCTTGCCAATGGTTTGTCAACTGTTTATTTTTTCAAATAACCAACTCTTGGTTTCATTAATCTTTTGGATTGTTTCTTTTTGGATTCCAACTCATTGATTTTCTCTCTAAGTTTTATTATTTTCTTTTTTCTGCTGGGTTGGACTTCTTTTGTTGGTGTTTTTCTAATATCTTCAGCTCTGTAGTCAGGTTATTCACGTGGGCCCTTTCTTGTTTTCAGATGAATGCTTGCAGAGCTATAAACTTCCCTCTTAACGCGGCTTTTGCTGTATCCCATAAGTTCTTATAGTTGGTGTCTTCATTTTCATTTGTTTACAGAAATCTTTGGATATCCTGTTTGCTTTCTTCTATGACCCATTGGTTGTTCAGGAGGAGCTGTTCAGTATCTTGGTGTTTGATTTGACTCCCTGTTTCTGTGTATGGTTAACTTTCATTTTCAGTGCATCATGGTCTTAAAAGATAGCTGAACAATTTCTATCATTTTCATTTTATTGAGGTATGCTTTGTGCCTCAGCATGTGGTCTATCTTGGAGAGTGTTCCATGTGCACTAGAAAAAATGTGTATTCAGCTTTTTTGGTATGAAAAGCCCTGTATATATCCACTAGCCCTCTTTCTTCCATTTCTTCCTTCAGGGCCAATATTTCCTTGGTGAGTTTCAGTCTTGTTTATATATCCATCGTTGATAGAGCAGTGTTGAAGTTTCCAACTGTTATTTTGTTACTTTTAATGTCTTCTTTGAGGTCTCTTAGTAATTGTTTTCTGTATTTTGCTGGCCCCTCATTGGGTGTATATATGTTTAGAGTGTAATTTCTTCCTGGTATACATACCCCTTAATTAATAAGAAATGGCCTTCATTGTCCCTTCTAACCTTTTTCAGCCTGGAAGTCTATATTATCTGATACTAATATGGCCACACCAGCATTTATGGCGGAGTTGTTTGTGTGGAGAATGGTCTTCCAACCTTTGACTTTGAGTCTGTGTTTGTTCTGATTATTCAGATGTGTTTCCTGTAGACAGCAGAATGTTGGGTTCAATTTTTTAAAATCCATTTTGTCACTCTGTGTCCCTTATTTGGTGCATTTAGGCCATTGACATTGAGAGAGATTACTGTCATCATATTTTGTGCCATATTTCTGTTTTTGCTTGTTGTGCTTTTGGGTTTGGTCATATAACAGTAGACCCTTCAGTCCTTCTTTTAAAGTTGGTTTTGATTCCATGAAGTTCAAGATGTGATGCTTACTCCTGAAGTTGTGTATCTTTCCATCATATCTGAATGTGAGTCTGGCCAGGTACAGAATTCTTGGTGAGGCCTGCAGTTCATTGAGCCTTTTCACAATATCCCACTATTGTTTTTGGGCTTGGAGTGTTTCATCAGAGAAGTCTGTTGTAAATCTTAGGGACGTTCCTTTGTATGTGATTTCCTTCTTTGATCTTGCTGCTTTAAGTATTCTATCTCTTGATCACTTGATCACTTGCTTCCTGTTATTCATTGATTTGCTCAAGCGGGCACCAGTAACATTTCCATTGGACTCTATCACGTGCCAATGTAGCCCAATGGCATCTGGTTGATTCAGGAATATGAAGAGCCTCAAACTGTTCCTTCAGGGTCTTTACAAGGAAGTCTGACCATCTTGTCGGTGGGCTGCCACATGATATTTTAACATCCCGTGGGATCCAGTTGGTAACGGCTCTAGTCCAGCGGTTGTCTCCAAATCGCATTACTTGCCCAGCCCATCTGATTTTCCATACCTTGGCAAACGAGACAGCGTCCCTGAATCTGGAATAGTGATGGAGGTCAGAACTCCGATTCCTTCTCTCACTTGAGTGAGGCCTGATATTACAAAAAAGCTCTTTCGATTCCTCTCTGGGAGACCCGAATAGCATTCTCATTCTGCTTTCATAGAGCCCAGATCTCTAAAGGCGTATGTTAATGCAGGGAGAATGGTGGAGTCGAAGAGATGTGCCCGGAGTCGGAGGTTCTTTGTCCTTTTAGCTATTTCTTCGATGCCTTTGAAGGCATTCCATGCCGCTCTCTTCCTCCCTGCGCAGCTCAGGTTTTAAGTCATTCATCATGTTGACTTCTCGACCTGGGTACACATAACTGCTGCATTCAGAGATGTTTGTTCCATTGAGAGTGAATGGGGCCTCTGGAACTAGCTCATTTTTCATGAACATAGTTTTCTCAGATCAGCTGTAGACCTATCTTTCCACATTATCGGTCAAAATCAGCCAGCATATTTGCCCCTTGTCTAATGTTTGGTGTTATTAGAACGATGCCATCAGCGAAGCGGAGGTGGTGTAGCTGCCTACCATCTAACTTCACTCCCATTCCTTCTCATTCTAATTGTCGCATGATGTTCTCAAGGATGGCGCTGAAGAGTTTTGGTGAAATGGTATCACCCTGTTGAACCCCACTTTTGACATCAATGATCACTTCTTTGTAGAATGGTGAGATCCTGGTGGTGAATCCTAATACAGCTCACGAAGTATCTTGATGTATTGGGTTTGAATACCCTGTTTGGCTAGGGCTTCGATGACTGCTTCAGTCTCCACAGAATCAAAGGCTTTCTGTAAATCAATGAACGTGAGACAGAGCAGCATCCTGTACTCCCTACACACCTCAATGAGCTTGGTTACTGTGTGGATATGGTCAATTGTGCTAAATCCTTTCCGGAATCCAACTTGCTTGCATGGTTGTCCTTCATCTAGTGTTCTGCCAATCCTGTTCAGGATGACTCGTGTAAACAGCTTGTTGATGACGGACAACAGGCAGATGGGAGGATAGTTGCTGATGTCGTGAATGTCTCCCTTCTTGAATAGAACTGTCCTGCTGGTTTTCCATTGGGAGGGTACCTTGCATTCGGACAGGTAGCGTGTGAAGAGACGAGCTAGTGTATTGATGAATACCGATGGCAGATTCTTCAGGTGTTCATGTCTGACTTTGTCTGGGCCTGGTGCTGTTCCCTTCTTTACCGATGAAATGGCATGTCAGATTTCAGAAGGGAGAATGTTGGGAATGACATCCTTCCTGTGGAATTTGGTATGTCGGCACGCGTGGGTGTGGCTATCAAAGAGATTTGAGTAGAAGTGTTGGTTAATCTTCTCCATTGCCTTTCTGGAAGATGTGATAGATCCATCAGGGCATCAGAGGGCAGTCATCTTGGTCTTATAGTTGATGAAGGACAGGCGGGCGGTGCAAATGCTTTTCCCGGCTTCTGCTGCATCTTCCAGTATTTCTGCAATTCTGTCTTTGAGGTCTTCTTTTATCGCTTCTCTACACCGTTTAGCAAGCTTTGGCGATAGCATTTGGTCTCCTGAGGCTTGTGCCTTGGCGAATGAGCTCGAGAGTTTCTGAAGACAGGCATTCTTTTTGTGTCTTTCTCTCTCTCGGCATTCTTCCTACAATCATGGAGTTGCTGAACCAGTATTCTTCATCGATGTCATCAATGTTTGTATCTTCCCATGTTGCTGCAATGGTGCCAAAGAGTTTCCAGTTTGTTGTTATTCTGGAAGTTCTCTTCTTAAACTTTGCAGCCTATTCTCCCGTTACGGGAAGTAGAATTTTGCAGGAAGGAGACGGTAATCCGATCCTGTTTAGAAATTGGGGAAGACAGCAACATCGGTCAGACAAAACTGTCTGTCTATCGCTATCTCTATCTACAATTTTTTATAGATAGAATCTATAATTCTATCTCTATCTATAATTTTTGTCATTCTAATTAAGATGTGTCTTGGAGTATTCTTGTTGGGGTTTCTTTTAGCTGGTATCCTACGGGTCTCCTGGATCTTGAGGCAAGCTTTTTTTTAGTTCCGGGTTCTTCTCAGCAATTATGGCTTTGACAGTTTCTTCATCAGGGTTTTCTTCTTGCCCTTTGTGACCCCAGTGATCCATATGTTGTTTCTTCTGGCTTTGTCCCGATTATCTCTTATTGTCTGTTCGGTAATTGTGAGTCTTTTTTCCATCTTCTGGTGTTGTGTAAAGAATCTTTGGAACTCTTCTTTGAGATCACTAATTCTTTCTTCAGTAGCTATTATTCTGCTATGGTGGCCTTCTGCTCTGTTTTTCATTTCATTTAACTCATTTTTAATATCTGTCATTTGCATTTTTCTCACTTCTTTTCTCATGTCCTCCGTATTTTTTTTTTGATTTTGCACTTTTTTGCTTCTTTGAGTTCCTTATGCATCCTTAAAAATTCTTTCAGAAAATCCTTATCTGAGAGGTTATACAACTCATCGGTATTTCTTGGCTCATCTGGACTAGTGACTTCACTCATTGAGCTTGATGGAATTTTTGCGTTGCTTACCATTATGACTATTGTAGGTTGCAAATGAGAGTTGTTGGGTGACTAGATAGTACAGTTAGTAGGTGTCTGGGATGTTTGCAGAGTTTGGGTGGGTGGCAAGGAGTGTAGGAACAAAGGTTCACTGGTACCTCATGCAAGATAAATAGTAAGAGGATCATGCGGTTTTTTGAGTTTTGGGATGTGGGTGTAGGGTTCTGGCCTGTTCCCTTGGACTGATTGGGTCTGCGGAGACACAAGGATCACACACACACACCTGTGGGGAGGTTGCCGACATTCCCGGAAGCACAGGGCCCAAGGGGTTTGGGGTGGAACCAAGGCCGTTTGCCTCAGTTCCCATTGATGGAAGTTCTGGCTGTTCCTGGGGCTGATTGGGTCCATGGAGACTCAAGGATCATACACACACACACACACACACACCTGTGGGGAGGTTGCAGACGTTCCCCGAAAATATATAGCTTTATTTTGGTAGAGATTTTACTCTACAAATCATCTATCTTTACTGGAGGGCTTGAAATTATTGGTATAGAGAAACAAACCTTTAGAATATAAATTGCTAACTAAATTTATTTTATTGTTTCAGCCTTGAAATACATATACTCAGTGATCCCTCAGATGACCAGGAAGAGAACAGCAGCCATATAACAAAAATCTTATTCCTCTTATTATAGTCTTTAGTACTCTCATTTTTAATGTCCTCACATACATGCGCCAGAATCTCAAGTTCTATTTTTCTTTTTTATTTGGGCCACTCCCAAATGTACTCAAGGACTTAATGCTGGCTTTATGCTCAGGAATCACTCCTCAAAGGCTCAGGGGAACATAAGGGTGCCAGAGAGTGAACCCAGGTCAGCTGCATGCAAGGTAAGTGCTATGCCTGCTATATTATCTCTCTGACTCCATTTCCCTTAGTTTGTTTTGTTTTTTTTTATGAAATCACAGCCTGTCTGTGAATACTTAGAAGAGAATTTTAAAAGAGATGAATGACATTTCTTATTTACTTCCTTTAATCACAACTGAATTGCTTTCATGTTTTTAGTTATTGGACTAATATTTATGTTAGATGTTTATTAGACTAAGAAAATATCCATATTTCTTTATCATTTCTGTGCAATTTATTTGCTTTCTCATTTTTTCTTTTACCTGTGTTGTCTGTGAAACTACATAGCTGAATATTTTTATGCTTATTAGTTTATTATAAATTAATTTATAAAGTATACAGATGAACATATATCTGAAGGAAAACAGAGGTTGAGTTCTCCAAGTGAACTGATGCAGAATTTCTCTACCAACGAAATTGGGGGAATTCACATACAATGGGTATATGTGTAGACTTACTGGAAGCTCTTGAATAGTGCTTTAAGAAATTCAAACCTTTGTTCATTTTGTTTACTTTTTACTAAATAACATGTGCCACAGAGGAAAACTAATGCATATCAGTATTTCATAAATTTTGGATATTTTCTTAATAACTTAATAATATCAAAGTCGTGTAATTTCTTTGATAAAATAGTAACATGATGGGTAAGATACTGTGCAACCCAGATATCTGAACCAATATATCTGGACCCAGGTCAAAGCAAAGAATACCCTAATTAGTAATAACACTAACCTGTTGAGGAATTATTCTTGCCCAGATGCGTGATTTCCCAGGTTTATAACAGTTCCTCAAGGACAGACATTAATGTATAGGTACAGATATATCATTTTCCCTTATACCAGAATATTCCCATATTCCTTATACCAGAATAAAGGAAAACTCCCATTAGTATTCCATACACCCCCTGAATTATTTGTTGAGTTTCTACAGTGGCATTGTAATTCAACACTTCCTCTCTAACTAGTTTCTCTAGCTTTCTTAGAATGTGTTTCCTGAGTAAAATCCCTTCAAATATCTTAACCACAATCCCTTCCTTACAAGGTCAGTGTTAAGAAAACCAACAACAATCCATATGTTTATAAATATCAAGCACAAAACAGTTTACACCATTACTTAATGGCCATATTGAATATTAAATTTTAGAACTGCAGAAATTGAGTAGAGGAAAATTATACTGTAAAATAATTAACACTGTAAATCCATGAACTAAGCAGGATATCACTAAAGATTCAAAGTAGGAAAGTCAGCTGTAACAAGGAGAATGCCCAATGTAATAGGAGAAAAATATATTCATGGTGTATCTATCTTTGAAATTGTAGATTCGTCTACAATTTATTTTTTATCTGCTTCAAATAATCAACACTGAAATAACTCTATATATAAACTTAAATTTGAATACAACCAGTATTTAGAACTGAGGAGAGTAAAGGAAAATTAAGGAGTACTATGTCTTTTGTTCAAAAAATCTCACACTTGAGATGAGCTATTATTTAATTTTCAATTTTAAAAATAATATTTGTCATAACTCCACCATAGTTTCTCTAGGCTGTCTGATGCTTACACAAGATTTGCCTTGGTACAAAATATGTGGGGAGACAGTGTCAAGTAGAAAGCCTAACAGTTGGAGCATCTGGGATTTATGAGATATCAGCAAATACTTGGCTTATGTATGACCAATCTGTTTTTGAATACTGTGTATTGACTATATCAATAAAGATAGGCTGTTATGGAAAACATTTGTTATTATTCAACAATGTGCTTGAAAAATTAGGTCAGACAGAATGAACATCACCAAAGTTAGGATAGTTGCAAAATATAAACAAAGACTAAGAGAGCAATGAAAGAACTCCTTTATTTTCTTCCTTTTCTCTATTTATTCTTCCTTCTTTTCTCTCTGTTTCTTCTTTTCAACATTTAAAAAATGTTTACAATATACATCCACTCTCCCTCATGAGCGAGCTGATAGCAAAATAACAGTATATTTATAGATTTATAAAATTGAATGCAATTTATTTAGATCAATATTCAAATTGATAGTGATACTAAAATATAATTATAGTGCTAACACTCCAGTAATTGTAAGAATTGTAAAAATTCAAGCACAAAAAAATACCACTGCATTCATCTAAAATACATGTCACTCATTTTAAAAAAAGAACATACAAATGAAATGACACAAAAGAAGCACTTTAAAGCATTGCAAAGATAGGAGGTATGGGGGGGTGTAGAGAAATAGTACAATGGGTAAGCCATTTGCCTTGCATTCATCCATAAGGGTTTCATCCCAAATCATTTGCATCACTTGTATCACTTGTCTTCCCGTTGTTCATCGATTTGCTCAAGCCAGCACCAGTAAGATTTCTATACTTCTTGTTGCATGCTAGTGCAGTCCAAGGACATCTGCTCACACTAGGAAAATGAGAGCCTCAAACCATTCATTCAGGTCATAGAAATGAGGTCTATAATTGTTACTGGTTTTTGTCATATCAAATACGATGCGGGTAGCTTGCCAGGCTCTGCACTGTTATCACAAATAAGCTGTATAATTCCCTGAACAGCACTAGTAGTAATGTTTGGGAGCAGGGCAAATAGAACACCCTGAACTGGCACATATCCAAAAAGTTCACAGTCAATAAATGCTAGTGTGGATGTGGGGGAGAAAGGGACTCTCACCCATTGTTAGTAGGAATGTCGACTGGTAAAGCCTTTTTGGAAAACAATATGTACATTACTCCAAAGACTAGAAATTGAGTTCCCTTTTGACACATTCTTACCACTCCTGGGAATATACCCTGGGACGCCAAAAACACACAGCGGAAACACCATCTGCACTTTTATGTTCACAGCAGCACTATTCACAATCTGGAAACAACCAGAGTCCCTGAGAACTGATGACTGAATAAAGAAACTGTGGAACATCTACATAATGGAATACTATGCAGCTGTTAGGATAAAAGAAGTTATGAAATTTGCCTATAAATGGATAGACATGGAGAGGATCATGCTGAGTGAAATTAGAGGGAAAAGGACAGATACAGAATGACTGCATTTATTTGCAGGATATAAAAAAATATTATGATACAAGTATTCAAGGCTTAACAAAACATGGATCAAGAGCTCTTGTCAGTGGGTAGAACCTACTGCAAATGTGTAGTAGTAAGAGGTTAGGCAATACAGAGAAAAGAACAGTGTACTAATAATTATTGTAAATAATACCATCGTAGAACTGAGCATTTGAAGTAGGCAAAAGAATATACATGATAACCTCTAAATGTATGCAAGTCATAGTGTGTAAGCAAGAGAGGAGAGATAGATAGATAGATAAATAGATAGATAGATAGATAGATAGATAGATAGATAGATAGATAGATAGAGAGAGAGAGAGAGAGAGAGAGAGAGAGATTATCTGCCATAGATGCAGGCTGGGGAGGCCAGAAATCATGGAACATTGGTGGTGGGAAACGGGCACTAGTGTAGGGATGGGTGGATGGGTGCTGGAACACTGTATGTCTGAAACCCAAATATCAACACTTTTGTAACTGTATATCTCATGGTGTTGTAATAAAAAATTAAAAAGAAATAAGAAAAAGACAAAAAGAGTATGCTCTGATCCACCACTTTGGTGTGACACCAAAAAACAGATGGAAGGCACAAGTCACTCAGCGTATGAGAGAATAAAAATGAAAATTTAGAAAGGAGTTATTAAAAAGGAAAATTAAAAAAGGCAACTTATCCATTTTTGGTGGGAATGCCGGCTGGTACAGCCTTTCTGGAAAACAATATGGACTTTCCTACAAAGACTAGAAATTGAATTCCCATTTGACCCAGCCATACCACTCCTGGGAATCTACTCTGGGAAACCAAAAATACGCAGCAGAAACACCATCCCTACTTTTATGTTCATAGCAGCATTATTCACAATAGCCAGAATCTGGAAGCAACCAGAGTGCCCAAAATCGATGACTGGATAAAGAAGCTTTGATACATCTACACAAAGGAATACTATGCAGCTGTTAGGAAAAATGAAGTTATAAAATTTGCCTATAAATGGATGGACATGGAGAAGATTATGTTGAGTGAAATTAGCCAGAAGGAGAGAGACAGATACAGAATGACTGCATTTATTTGCATAACATAAATATATATGTACATATTATGATACCAATATCCAAGGTCAAGTGAAGCATATATTAGGAGGTCTTGTCAAAGGCAGAAATTATCACAAACATATGGGACTCAGAGGCTAGGTAAGACAGAAAATGGAACAGTGTGCTAACAATTGTCAAGGGTACTAATGCCAACCTAGAATTGAGCATTAAATGGAGGCAAAAGGATACACATGACAACCCTTTAATGTATGTTCTGTAAGCCATAGTCTGGAGGCGAAGGAAAAGAGAGAGAGAAAGGGAAGGATTTAAAGAACCTGCCATGGAGGAGGGCTGGGGGAGGTGGGAGGGAACCGGGGACGTTGGTGGTGGGAGATGGGCATTGGTGGAGGGATGGATTCTGGAACACTGTATGACCAAAACCCAAATATGAACTTTATAATTGTATATCTTTGTAATTGTAAAAATAAAAAAAATTAAAAAAATAAAGTCAAAAAATGCAAAAAAAATAAAATAAAAAGCTTTAAATGAGAGAAACAGAATTACTTAATTTTGATAAAGAGCATAATCTACAATGGAGATAGTTATGAATCATGTAATGAATTACAGCATCAATGCATATATATTTAAAATCGTAAATATCAAGATAACTTGACAGGAATACAATGAACTAACACTATTATCAATATGTGGAAATGTAGTCAAGTATACATATAAAATAAAAAATAACAAAAATGGCTATTAGGGAGTTTTTCTTTATAGTCTGCAATTATAATATATACCTATTGATATGCCTATCCCACTCTCTACTATGAAGCATTTACAAAACCTGAATAAATGTCTATAAAATAAATTATATGAATATTACATAAATTGGAAATTGCATAGTCAATATTCTTTTAACATGAGTTCATAAAATAAAGCACTAATTAAAGTGTAAAGAAAAAAGTAACACCAAAGGGAGATTTGCAACCTCTCCTAAATAGTTTTGGATCAAAGGAAATCACTAAACAAAGTTATAGATTGTTAGAAAATAGTAAAAATCTATTGCTACCTAAAAAAAAGGAAAATTAAAAAAAATTTTGCACAAATATAGTGAAAATAATCTTTTATCAAGTATAACTTGGCTAATTTTAAGTGCCATATCTAGAAACAAATCAACAAGCATAAATTGCAGAGAATTCTAGAGTCAGTGTTAGAGAACTCCCTGTCTTTTAATGGCAGTTTAACTTTACTGTCACAAATTAAGTCAATCCATTCTCAGGAGGAAGACATTTTAACATAGCACAAAGACAAAATGACGTAAAAAGGAACAGTAGTGCAATGGGATAGAAGGATCTTCTTGTTGATATACACAGATATTTAACTAGACAGAATCTGATTGTTGCTTTGTTCCTTGATTATGTAACTTTTTTAATACTTCTCTACCTCATCAGTAATTTGATATGCTGAGTAGATTTTTATTGTGCTAAAGCTATAAAAATCTAAGTGCAAATCAGAAATGTTATCTGACACCAGGTGTATCTCTCAGACTAGTCTTTCCTTGAGAACGACTATTATTCCACTGAGGAAATTTTGCTGGTCATTAAGTACTAAAGAAAATCCTGGGTCCCCAAAAATTCTTATTTTTAGACTTTATTGAAATAAACAATGCATGAATGGGTTAAATTTAAAGTATAGGGCTCAATGACTTTTGATATATTTTGTTTTAGGTTTGATCACTATATGATTCTAGAATTTTTCCATCTACAAAAGTGAAACCCTATTCATTAACAACTGTTCCCATTCTATTCCACCTCTCAGATGAAGCACTAGGCAACGATTGTAAACTTTGTGTTTCTATAGGTTTACCAAGATAATATATCATTATATTTTATAATGATAATGATAATAATAATAACAATAATAATAATAAATAGTGCATGACTCTATCTAATTTAGGACAATAACTTCTTTTTTCTCAGAAATTTATTTTACTAAAGCACTGTAAATCACAAAGTTGGGATTTTGACATGCAATGTTACATCACCAATCCAGCCACCTGTGTCAAACTCCTAGCACAATAATTTCAAAATTAGCTATTATATATGTATATATGCATATATATATGCATATATATAAATATTTATTATATATAGCACATATATGCATATATGAACATATATAATATATTTATATATGTGCATAATGATATATTTATATATGCATATATTTATATATAAAGCATATATATATGCTTTGCAAATACTAAAATAATTTGACATATGTCAAGCATAAATTGTTTTTTATTGTAACTTTGCTTTCTCAGATAATTTGGTTATCCGCTTGTTTATTTGTTTGGTTTTGGGGGGTCATATCTTGCTGTGCTCAGGGCTTACACCTGGCTTTGCACTTGGTATTCTGTCCTGATAGTGCTCAAAAAGTCATTTGTAGTGTGTTGAGGATCAATTAGTTCCAGTCACACGAAAGGTGTCTGGGGCCCTGGCCAGCAGCCCTGGGCACAAATGAGAAAGACCTAGATCTTGCAGGACTTCACACCTGCGGAAAAAGGAGAGGGATGGACTTGGAGAAATTCTGCCTTGCCGCTGTGGGGAGTTCTGGATAGCAGTACTAGATTTACTGAACACAGTTTAAACCTTTTTTATACAATATTTGGGTGGAGGGGGGTACCAGCAGAAAGCACCTAGCATTTGCAACTCCTAAACTATATATTGTAACAGATCACAATCTTTGCAACAAATTACAATTACAGTTTTAGCATTTGCAAGGTAACATTTGCAAGGTAACAATCATTGATTTACATATTCCTGTGATCAGAGGTTAGAAGACTAGGCACATTCTGCCTCAACTTAGTTCTGGTAAGTAGAGATGTTTTGGGTGTAACCATATGGGCAGGGCCCATTTCTGGGCAAGACCCAGGTCCTGCCCAGAAATGGGCCCTGCCCTTAGGGACTTGTGGCAGGAAAGTGCTGGGCCCTAAGGCTAGCAGCTCACAGCCCAACCTAAAGGCAAGCACTTTACCACAGTACTACTTTTCCAGACCAATTTTTGTTACTTTCATATGTACCTATCATTTTGAATAAGTGCTTTTGTACTTATCAACAAGGAATTTATCATTCAATTTCTCTTAATCTGTAAAATCATAAAATATTATTATTAATCAATACTATAGGATATTATTAACATTCAAGTAGAGGAAGTGAAAAAAGTTCCTGTATGAAGGCTGTTGTAAGTCATTTTGGATATATATGAGTGAAATTGCTTTTCCCTCTGTACACTTTTAAACAAATTAATTCTTATATTTTCTTCATTTATCTAAGCATAATCTCAGTATGCTTATACTTCCAGGTTAAATTGCCTCCCAATATTTATTTAGACACTTCAGAAATGAGTTAATAGAGAACTGCATATTTGAGTAAACTTATAATTGATGTAAAACACTTAAGTAACTTTCTATGTGTTTAAATATACCATTTCTTCACCTAACCGATTCTCTTATTATAAATAAATATACTCAATATGAAAAAAATAGTGTTTATTTCTTTACTACTTTGAGGTCAAGATAGTTTGACAAGTTCTTACCCAAGTGTTCAAAATAATGACTGGAATATGTGGCATTTCAACAAGTGTGGGCCGTAAAATAGAGACAACAGTGGAATCTAAGTGAGGAAGAGGCTTGTTTATTATTGAGATAAACAGGCAAGGAAAATGAGATGAAACAGATCTTTCATTTTGGTTTGTATCTTAGCATAAATAAGTCTCTGTGTTATTTAAGCTATACTTACCTAAACTTTTCTGCCTATTTCTAAAAATATAATACTCATAAAATATTGAATAGGAAGTGATGTGGTGAAGCAAGAAAATCACACCAAAATTATTATTATAGAGTTGATGCATCTATATTTGATGACTACAAAGGTACTCATATTCAGAATGCCTACATTAATAAAAGGGCCTATGTGCCAAAATTAAGTGACCTCATTAATGCTCGTCATTTCAGTGTGATACTCAGATAAGCATATATTATAAATAGTTTATGTATGTATACTCATGGATCATCAACATTATGCTTGTTTTAATAACCTGAATGACTTACTAAATAGATTCAAACAAACTGTTATTTTAAATTTTCACTTTAGTTTACTGCATCAGCATTCTATCTTTGCATCATTATTATGTTATTATCCTGATATAGCATGTATTTGGAGCTTTAGTAGGAGAAATGAAATCATCAGTTAGTGTTGCTGAAATTCGAGCTTTTAATGAGAATGTAGCCTTATAATCTAGCTCTTTTTTTCTTGCACTGTCTTTTCACAATGTTGAAATAACATCAACATTGAGCAATTTGGTCCTCAAATATGTTAGAGATGTAAGAAGAAGAAAAAAATGTTTAAAAGATACACTAAAAATGAACAATTTCTATATATAGTTATCCTTAAATAATAAGTCTTATTTATCACACAATCATCAAAGTTTTGTGATATTGATTCATACAAAATCACACGAAAAGTCAATGATTATTTTAAAGAAAAATCTGTCTTAAAATATGAAAAATATGCTCCTTTTGATTAGAAGATAGTAGAAAATATTTACAGATATTTTACAAAGCTTAAACTAAATACAATGAAAATATTTTTTAGTTCTATATAAGTAAATTATATATATTTATATATGTAACTTTTTAAATTATATATATAATTTAAAAGTTACATATATAAATATAATATATATATTTATATATATTTATATAATTTAAAAGTTATATATATAATTTAAAATATATATATATAATTATATATATATACATATATATATATATCACTGTCTGTCTGTATCACTGTCTTCCCGTTCATCATCGATTTTCTCGAGCAGGCACCAGTAACATCTCCATATGTCCTGCCTCATGCTAGTAGAGCCCAAGGGCACCTGCTTGCTCCAGGAACATAAAGAGCCTCAAACCATTCCATCAGGTCATGGGAATGAGGTCTATAATTGTTACTGGTATTTGGCATATCAAATATGACACAGGAGGCTTGCCAGGCTCTGCCGCTCGGATGGCATACTCTTGTAGTCACCTCTAAACCCAACATTTATTGATGAAACGAGGTGCATGCTTGCGACTGCTAGAGTGGGGCTGTAAAAGGCTCTTCTGCTGGGTGGAGTTCTGACAAAAAGGGAAGTCCGATGTGGAAAATAGTGGCCCTCATGGACTGGGGAGTCATCTGGCTTGTTGGCGGGACTCTGCTGAGGTGGCGGGCTAAGGGCTAGAACCTGCCATCCCTCCCTGGTGCCTCGTCAGTGATTGGGCACAGGGAGAGCAGGTAGCAGCTCTGCCCCATGTGCAGCCTCTTTTCCAGAGGCTTTTAACGTGCTGGCGAGAGAGTGACCTCACTATATATATATATATACACACACATATATATGTATATATGCATATATATACATATATATACATATATATGTATATATATGCATATATACATATATATGTATATATATAGTGAGGTCACATATATATATGTATATATGTATATATACATACATATGTATACATTCCCATATATATGTATATATGGGAATATATATTCCCATATATATGTATACATATTCCCATATATATATTCCCATATATATGTATATATGTATATATATACATATATATGTATATATGGGAATATATTTAATATTTAATGTATTTTCTGAATTATCTAAATATTTTTAGTTAACTGTATGTGTCTTCAACTATTAGTACAGACTGTTAAACTTTAATTAAAAAATACTAAGAAAATAATAATAAATATGTATGGATTTATAGCAAGAGATGCCAAACCATGCTAGAGACCATGAAATCAAGACATGATAATTGTAAATAATAAAGTAAAATAATAATAAAAATATATCAGATTCTCTCTGTTCCAATCCTATTGTAACACATTTTGCAAATTAAATTTTAAAATTAAAAGACCTATTAAGAAAAATAACTTAATTTTTTAAAAATTTGTGATTAAAGAAACTCATTTTTATGCATCTATATAAGTGGTCTGACTACACCAGATGTATAAAGAAACAGAAATGCTGAGGTTATATTCATTATTCTTGGCAAAAACTGTCAATGCAAAACCAATTTAATAGAAAACAGCTTCTGTTCCTTGGTTACTCTCATCGAGGTATTTTTCATTCCACTTGAAAGGCAGCAGGAAGCACTTCTCTCAATGTTGCTTCTATGAATTCTCCTCAAGTAGTTGAAAATGTAATCATAAACTCAGAACAAAGGTTGCAGAAAAATCACCAAAATGGGTCTACAGAGATAGTAGAATAGGTAGGGCATTTTCTTTGCATGTAGTCCACTAGGGTTTGATGTCCTATATCCCATATACTGTCCTGAGCCCTGCCAGGACTAATACTGACACAGAGCCAGAAATAAGTCCTTAACCCTACTGTTTGTAGCCAAATCCCACGCCCAAATCACCAAAATACATGGCAAGCTTTGTCAGAATCAGTTTTGAAAACTTGAACTTAAGAGATTTCTACTATATATGGGATTTGTTAATACACGGTAGCTTAAATCACTGTATCACTGTCATTCCATTCATCATCAATTTGCTCGAGAGGGCACCAATAATATCTCCATATGTCCTGTCTCATGCTAGTAGAGCCCAAGGGCATCTGCTTTCTCCAGGAACATAAAGAGTCTCAAACCATTCCATCAGGTCATGGGAATGAGGTCTATAAGTGTTACTATTTGGCATATTAAATACACACAGGTAGCCTGCGAGGCTCGCCTTGCGGGTGGCCTCTCTGTGTCAGAGAGGAAAACCATGGCGCCACCCAAAGCACTCTACTCCACTTGGGACTCCATTTCTCGGCATTATTTGGCTGCATTCAGGTAGGAGGGTAGCGCTCTACAAGCAGTCAGGCCCTCAAAGTGCTTGTATGTGTAATTAATGAAGACCCAGGTAGCTTAAAATCATAAGAAAATGGATGATGATGATGATGATGATGATGATGATGATGATGATTCTGATGACATTGGCTTTTTTGGGTCATACCTTGTTGTGCTCAAGGTTTACTACTGAGTCAACACTCAGGAGTTACTCCTGGCAGTGCTCAGTGTTCTATATGGGATGCCAAGGATCAAACCCAGGTCAGTCACTTGCAAGCCAACATTCTACCAACAAACCACTGCTATGGCCCTCCCAATTATTATTAATTGGGGAAATTTTTAAGTATTTTATTATACCACCGTGAGATATACAAATAAAAAGATATACAATTAAAAAGTTCATATTTGGGTTTTGGTCATACAGTGTTCTAGCACCCGTCCCTCCACCAGTGCCCATCTCCCACCACCAACGTCCCCGGTTCCCTCCCTCCTTCCCCAGCCCCCTCCATGGCAGGTTCTTTTTATGTAAGACTACTTTTCAGGGAAGAGTACAAACTAAGGTAGATGCATTGTGTGTAGAGAATAAAATCAGTATAAACTGGTTTATTATAAGATCATAAGAATGATTGTCCTTTGAAGTAGAGTAGAAATAAAATCACAGATTTTTTTTGACCAGACTTCTTTAATTTTCAGAGCTATCTAAAAAGTTTTCAAATTCTGTAGACTTTTCTATTGTTGTTGGCCTTGTTTTAGCATTGTCATTATTATTATTATTATTATTATTATTATTATTATTATTATTATATGCGTCCCACCCTCACTGCTGAGCCTGGCAAGCTACCAGTGTCGTATTTGATATGCCAAATACCAGAAACAATTATAGACCTCATTCCCTTGACCTGATGGAATGGTTTGAGGCTCTTTATGTTCCTGAAGCAAGCAGATGCCCTTGGGCTCTACTCGCATGAGACAGGACATATGGAAATGTTACTGGTGCCCGCTCGAGCAAATCAATGACGAACGGGAAGACAAGTGATACAAGTGATGATGATGGTGATGATAATGATGACGATGATTTGTTGTTGTTGTTATTGGTCTTGTTTTAGCAGTAGTAATAGCAGCAGCAGCAGTAGTAGTAGTAGTAGTAGTAGTAGTAGTAGTAGTAGTAGTAGCAGCAGCAGCAGCAGCAGCAGCAGCAGCATTGTAGTAATATTTTACTTCATCCTCTTAAGAATTTTTAGGAGCGAAAGAGGAAGTCAAATGAAGAAATGAATGGGAAGGTATCAGGTTGAGTGGTGAAGTCTTGCCATGGTTCCTGGCATTACTTACTTCTGCTCTACCAGCTGGCACCGTAATTGTGAGGAGAGATGAAGGTAATGTTCATGTCAGAGCATTTCCCAGGCCAGATGGAAAGAGCAAAGAAAGAGCATGGAGTTGTGCATGGCTGGTTGGTGTCACCATCCCAGATCCATTTGTTATGTAGCATACTTGGATGAATAGGAGGCCTGCAAGGCTGAAGAACACTCACATTTCAGCAGCTCTCCTTTTCGGTTAGCCATCTGGGCAACCATCATAAAAAGTCTGTACTCTTTTCTGAGAACTGAAATTTAAAGAGTGATTTTTTCCCCTAGAATATTTTCACGTTGGTGACATACATTGATTCATTTCAGAGTTAGCAAACAAAAACAAAGCACAAAATAGAAAACCAAACAAAAATAACCATTAAGATGTGTACTTGTTTAATTTTATTTTAAGAAATATACTTAAATAATTGGCTAGTGCTCCTTTTTGTCTTTTTAAACAGTGAGCTTTTAAAAGTAGAATTATTTAATAGCTACCCCTTGACTGCTACCTTGAAATTGATATAATCTATTGGATTTTAAATTCCTATGAAAAAATTAATTTTAAAGAAATAGATCCTTAGCACAAAGGGGCTTTGACATGATATACATTTTCACGTCTTCAGTGCTAATCTGCATATTGAAACATCTTAGGACAAATATCCCTGAGTATTCTTAGCTAGCAATTTCCAATTGCCTTAGAAAATGGCCTGGTTGAAGTGATTGACTAAAGAGTGGTATAAACTCATAATTATCTCTTAACTAATGTGTACATTTAGGATGGTGAAGCCCTCTTTATACACAAAATAAGATAATACTTAATATTATGCAAAACAGACAATTTAGAAAAGTTAATTTGTAAAGCTGTTCAATAAAATCCTTTAAAGCATCAATGCACACAACTCCACCTCCACGCCTCACCCCACTACTACTATGTGTGCTTGTTCAGTGAACACTAGATCCCACATTCCACTCCTGCTGTTGCCTGGAGTTAAATGTTAAAGAGACCAGACAATGGAATCTTGGGGAGTTCCAAGTCTGGAGTTCACTGTACAGTGTTTGGTCTCACTTTTTTTTTATTATGTATCTGCCCTGTTTGGGGATATTTCATTCTAAAAGATTTCTGTGACATGCAAACTGAGAATTATGAGTGGCTAAAGGCTAATGTGTGGCAAAGGGAAAATAACAAACAGACAGAACATATGTAGTCATGTATTTGAATTAATTAAGAGTTGAAAAAAGCAGGTTATCAAAGGATTATGGTTATAGAATTGTTCCTGTGTTGGTTTCGCTAAGCCCAGGTCCCTGCTAAGGAAAGCATGTGGTAGATGAAGAAACTAAGTAGAATTCTAGTTTCTGAAAGCATTAATAAATGTGTGGCAAGGTGGTTTTTCAAAAAAATATCACAGCACATTTTATTCATGATTTTGTCAATTTCAAGTATTTAATCAACTAGTGCCATTGCTGAATCTTTCATTTTAATCAAATGTCTTTACATACACAGAACTGTTTCACAATATTCTAGGGATTCAGACTTTGTCATACCTTTAAGGTTTAAAATGAGAAACACACATTGTCTTTGGATATTCCCACCCTTCTCCTTTCTTCAACTGCTTTTATCATTTCTTAGTTCCTTCCTTTCTTCCTTTGTCCAGTTCAGCCTTATTCTTTCTGTTCTAGTCATCAGTTCAGTGGGCTTTTCTTTCCTTTCCTGAAGCTGTATTCTTGCTTCATTGTACCTGCTTCCAATATTTCTCCTTCCTCCATTTCCTTCTCGGTCCCTTTCTTCCCCTCCCCCTGATTTTTCAGTAATAGCTGCTGCTTCATGAATACCTGGCATTGCTTTCCTTGAGGCCCTGACCTTCAAATGATTGGGGCCATTCTCTCCTCTCAATTCATCTGAATTTCCTCTGATCTATTCAAGATGCTTAAAAATCCCGTCTCTTTGTAGCTGCCTCCCTAGGAAATTCTGTGGAAAAGAAAACAGAGGAAGAAATAAATGGGCCTTCATAGAAGAAAACCTTTTTGTATGGTGTCCCAAAATGTAAGCGCCTCAATTTTTTTTTCTGGTGCCTCCTTCCTCTTTCCTTTATTTTTTTACTTCCTGGGAATTTGTAGATTTAAAATGGTGCATATGTTCTAAATAATTTTTGAGAGTTCCTGATTAGGAAATCAGAGAAGTACCTCATCTGGCTTTGTGGCTAGGTAATGTCCTATTTTAAAGAGAAATACACTCTCATGAAAAGAAAAATACACGGCAATTTCTAGGCAAGATTTTCTCCAAATTTCAGCTCTTTCTGATTGCAGAGTAGATAACTCTATCCAACCTAGAGCTTCTCAATAAACTCTTGGTTATTCAAGATTATTGGACTTTCTCATTCATGTGTACCCCTTCATCTATGTCTGAGTATTTGTTTAACTGAACATCTTCTAGATACAAAATGTATTTATAAGCACTGTTTACTACAGTATTGTATTAAAACAGATCCTAAGACACTGAATTTGTAACATAGTATTGATTACTTTAATTCTTTCCAGGCAAGGCTGTCTTCCTGTATATTATAGATTTTTCATCAACAAACCTCTATGAATTTAGAGAGTCAGTTGACTTCCTAATAACTAGGTGCTCCTCTGTACCTTAGATGAACCACAGAGCATATTTCAAGTTAACTGAAAGGAGATATAAGCAATGAGAAGTAGATGCATTTAATATTTAAAAGTTTCTATGTTGAGGCCAGAGCATTAGTGCACTGGGTAGGGCACTTACCTTGCACATGTAGCCCAAACAGAGCTCCAACCTCAACTCACTCCCACACTCCAAAGTCACCTCATACAGTATGGTTCCCTGACCAAAGCCAGGAGCAATTCCTAAGTGCAGAGCAGAAGTAACCCCTGAGCACCACCAGGTATAACCCAAAAGACTAAAGAAAAAATGTTTTGTGAATGAGTTTTAGGGTATTTATACTGTTACACATATGTGCTACCTTTGTTATTTTTAATATGCAGTAAGTATGCATACTTTCATCACAGAGGTACTCAGCTCCAAGGCATAGGCTGCTCATGGACCACTATGACTGTACCAACCATGCTTAACTGGTTCTATAAAATTGGGGATCGAATCTAGGGTTTCACACTGGCGTAGGCATAAACAAAACCATTTAAGACATCTGCCCAGATCCTAAATTTATTTGCTTTCAAATATTAGTCTAATTACTTCTTTTTGTCTTGAAGAAATTTTACAAGAATCACTACTCTTGGGAAAGTTCAAAACACAGCGTCTAATTTCTTCCAGTTGAGACACAGAGTTCAATCCGATTTTTAGGGACATAAATAACAATTTGAATATTGCCAAATTACTCGAAACTAAGTCAAAACATGTAAGCAGAAGTCAGCTAGTAGCAGTGGGGCCTGAGAAGGGAACTCTAGGTCTTTCAAAGTCACCCCAGTTATCCAAGCCAATAGGTGGCAGTGTTGAATGTTGAACTACTTAACCTGAACTTCTGCTGCATGATATCCATTTAAATATTGCTCTAACTACTGCTAAAAAAGCACCTACACCAAAGGTATAAGATCATAACTTTACTTTCAAGCTTTAAATATGCATGTCTAAGAAAGCAGAATCAAGCCTTGGCTTACTTTGAACTAAATTGCATTTCTTACTTCCCCTCTTATCAAGATTATCACTTAGATCTGAATTTATTACATTCATTACTTATATTAAAACATTGCATGATATGCAAATACCTGATGACTAACAGGTATTCACTAGTTTATTATATAGTGCCCAAAATATTCATTAAAATAAAATAAAATTAATTAATAAAGGAGGAAATAAAGATAAAATACCCATTAGAGTAGGAGAATACATTACATAATTATGGCCACTTTGGAAAAGAAGGCAGATGTTAAATAAAAATTTTTGCTTGACAAGACTGTCAGTTTGATTGAGAAAATTTAAACAGATGAGTATTCAACAAATGAGAGTATATCTAGGATCAATAATTAATATTATATTTTAGGATAATAAACTTACAACAAAACTGAAATTACTATATAGTGGGAATCTATCAAAGATTTTTTTTTATCAAATTTATCAGTAAAAACTTTAGGATCCAGGAACAGTGTGAGAATTGAGACAAGAATTAAAAAAAATTTACTTTATTCAAACATAAGTTTATCATATATTTGCATATAATTTATATAGGCTAAAAGATACTGTGCTGTTATCCTAGATTGAATATATAAATGGAAGTGAAGCAACATACATTGAATCCAGTGTGTTTTATTTTTCCTAATTAAATAACGAAAATTTTTCACTTGACTGAATGTAATATTAAAAGTAACATGGATCCAAAAAATCATTTTTCCAAATATACTGTGAAATATGAACCTTTGCCTTAGTTTTCATTCTGAAGTCACATGCATTTTGAAAGTACTTTTGTGCTTTATGAAATATTCATTATTATTACTACCAAGCCAAGTAACACTTCAAAATGATTAAGACACTTTGCTATCACAACTATTACAGACCTTGCCATGTTCAATATTTAATATGCATTGAACAGACCAGAAAATAAGATAAATATTCAATATGCATATCTGATTTAATGCCAGCAATAGGTTCAGATTCTGTGACACAATTGCACTGTGGTCAGGCTATGCTACAAATATCACTTCACTTATCACTTATCTCCCGTTAATCATCGATTTGCTCGAGTGGGCACTAGTAACATCTCCATTTGTTGAGAATGAGGTCCATTGTTACTGTTTTTGGTATATCAAATACACCACGGGTAGCTTGCCAGGCTCTGCTGTGGCTCTGGGTTCATATCAAGGGGGCCCAGTCTTTTTCTTGTCAGACTATCAACCATTCAGGGCCCATGGGGCAGAGCGCTGAGTGTAGATAAGCCTGTCTCCTGTCTGCCACCTGTTGGCGCAGTCAGGCACTGCAACCACACCGGCAGCACTACAGGGCAACAAGTAAGTCTATGTCAAAAAAGACTAGGCTGTTTTTCTGGTTTTCTAGGGAGTTTTGTATTTCATGACAGTTTCCCTGAACATTCAGTTGTGGTATTGCTTTTAATCTTAAATTTCTAAAGGCATAAACAATGAATAAAATGGTTAAATAAAAATAAGTCTAAGACTAAAAGTGCCTTCTATCTTTCCTTATTCTAATATAAGCCATATTAATATAAATTATATTAATAAATGTGATTACTATCATTTAAAACTCTATATAAGTATATATAAATCTTATTTATTTATTTCTATACAAAATATCATCTTATTTATGGAAGGTACTAGTACCCTATGATACTTTGGTGAAAATACAATTTATGCAAGTTCATGAAAGATAAATATGGGCATCTCAGTCTAAGTATATACTTGCAAACATCAAGTGAGTAATAAAACTGGGGCTAGAGTTATAGTCGAGTGGGTAGGGCATTTGCCCTGCATGTGGCTGACCTGTGTTCGATCCCCAGTCCCATATGGTTCCCCGAGCACCGCCAGGAGTAATTCTGAGTGCAGAGCCAGGAGTAAACCCTGAGCATTTCTGGGTATAACCCAAAAAGAAAAAAAAAAGAGAGTAACAAAAATAAACTATACCAATTAAAGTGATAAATACTACAATTAGAATTGGCTTTTTTGAGAGTTGTTAATCTCTTGCTAGAAAAGTTCTGCTGTGCTCATAGCATATAATATGTAAAACATTGATAAGTACAAATAAGGCAGTTAAAAATTATCCCAATATGAGAAAGCTTTGTAAATATTTTCATCTTTCCCCTCTTATCTTTTATATTCTAGCACAAAGAGGCCTACTCATACCACATAGACATCATTAAATAATATTTCCTTTTGGACAAATACCAAAGCATATCCATGTACTGTATGTGTCCACCTTTGAAATAGTCATCTTAATAGTATAAACATTTTTCTGAGATGAGGATAATTTCATTGCTCAAATACTTTCAGATCTTGTCTTGATAGTTAGGGAATCAGTTTAAGAGACCTATAATGAAATTGCACCTCATTTTCTTAAATATAAATTGGAGCTCCCAAATTTATTACATAATTTATACATGAGACTTTACTAAATCATATTAACAAGTGCAGTCATACATAAAAGCTTAGGCCAATCAACATATGATTTTTTTTTTAATTCTGAAGGGAACTTTGAAACAAAGAAAGCATGTTATTTTCTACCTGGTAGTGTAGGCATTGGAGGTAGAATAATGCAGGCTCTTGAATTATGCAATGGTCTTACAAGTTGTCTAATTTGAAACAAACATTCTATCCACATGAATATAAAATTCATTAATAATATTAAAAATCAATTATATTAGGTTATAGGCTCATCTTCTGTATGGGTATTAACCTGTAAGTGGTTGCACATTTTGATAGATAATTAGAGCCATGATTTATATATTTAGTTCAATCCCAGTTATGTTTTACACATTTTAAGCAAAACTTGATAAAACCTCAAACGCATTTTCCTTACGTCCTTTTCTCCATAATTCTTAATCCCATGTGCATTTTAAAGGAAATGAATTCCGCGTGTTTCTTATTTCATACACTTAACTCGTCAAACAATGTTTTTTAAGGGCCCTTTGATATCCAAGAAGCCCTTTGAGTCTTTTTATGAGACTTTTTTAAACCTTGCTTCTCAGAAACAGGAAGTCATATTTGGCTAGGGCCTAAAGAACTTGCATACCAAATGGTTTAAGTTCAATTTGAAAAGGCCATATTACTGATCTCGATGGGTTCTCAACATGGCAACACATGCTTTCCAGTCCTTGAGAAAAAGACTGGTCAGGGTTTGATCTATTCAAAGAATGGAATTAAAGAATGTACATGCAGCTTGTCACAGTTGCTTAACAATTTTAAGAGAAGAATCGTTCATTTCAAGTGAAATATATGTCATACAGAGATAAATAAAAACAGGGTTTAAATTGAAGAATTTTTATTTACATATGCATGTGTGCTTTATGAAAGCCATTGCTGTTGAGTATTGAGAGATAACTTGCATCTGGTCTCTTCTTTCCATATGATTACATTTAGGTACATTGCATAATATAGAATTTCTGGTTCTTTTCTGCCCACACCCTTCTTTCAACTGTGTTTTTCTACTGTAATCATAGTCCAACAGCAAATAGGATTCAGTCACAAGGAATTGTTCTACTTCAATCGCTAGGATTCCTATAGCTCTTAAAGACAGAAACATCTTTCTCCAAAGTTTATATCCCTTTAATTTGTGGTTTTGTAGGATGTTATAGTGTGTTGGAAAAATCAAATAAACAAGTATCCATGTGTAAATGTATTTTAAAAGGATAATTCCACTTGAGTAAGCCATGCGAAAATAAATTATGTTTCTCTTCTAGTTAGTTGTCAAAATAAGTACCTGTAGATGCAAGATTTGTGATTAAATATTAGTCTGGTTTATCTCTAATGCAATGAATTAAAAAAGTAAGACCCTGCAGTTTTATAATCAAAGTGGTAAAGCAATCTAGATAAACTAATATATTATGTGCTCATACGAGGAAAAACTTATTTGAAGTTAAAGAAAATCTACAAGTTTCCCTTACTATATTTATGCATATATTACAAATATAAAGGCAAAGGATTTTCCTAAATAGCCATCATCGCATTTAATGCCAGAACTACTTCAACCATCCTGTTTTTTACCTAGTGTTTTCCCACTCTTACGTACTTGGAATAGTCATCAAAATCATTAAACATTATAGCTAACATTTGGATATTTTTCCAAAAGCTATTATCTCATTTGACCTTAATAAAGAACCAGTAAATATAGATAAAATAGTTATTTAAATTGCTATTTGACAAGAATGAAAACAGACACAGGGAGATTAAGAAACATCCCAAAGATCAAAAAAGCAAATTAGTAGCCAAAGAAAGAAGCTTTAGGGAATATTGGTATTGTACTATGACCTATACCTGATCTCCTAGAGCAGCCCCGGAAAAAAGGCATGTTACTTGAGTTTAGGAGGTTGGAGTTAGAAGAGTAACATAATTAAACCAAGTCAATGAAACTAATAAGGGTGTGGGATTCCACAGAGGACAATAGTTAGATACTATAAACTCGAAGACAATCACGTCATTTCCTATTTGCATTATTTGCATACAAAATTAGAAACTATTTATGACTTATAGCTGCTGCTCTACTCACATTTATCTTTGATTAAACATTATTCCTCCACAGCTATATTAAAGCAGACCTCCATAAGATCTGGTCAAGTGGTCTTTAATCTGAACGTTAGCATATATCAAAACTAAATTACAATTACTCATTTTGCAAACTCTAAAATCCAGATATATGTTTCATAATGCAATACAAAACAATGTAAAAATGTGTCTTTGGTGGAATAATTAGAACTTGAGTAAAGTTTGATGTTTAAAAAAGACTCCTGGGGGCCAGAGCAATAGCCCAGCGGGAAGGGTGTTTGCCTTGCATGTCGCCGGCCCATTTGGTCCCCCAAGCACCGCGAGGAGTAATTCCTGAGTGCAGAGCCAGGAGAAACCCCTGAGCATAGCCAGGTGTGACCTCCAAAAAAAAGCAAAAAATGAAAATAAAAATAAAAAAAGACTCCTAGAATGCAACTTGAAAGAAAATAAAAGGGACTATGTGGAATTTGGTATGTGGAATTTGGTATGTGGGCAGGTGGATATGGCTATCAAAGAGATTTGAGTAGAAGTCCTGGATAATCTTCCCCATTGCCTTTCTGGAAGATGTGATAGATCCATCAGGGTGTCGGAGGGCATTCATCTTGGTCTTATAGTTGGAGAAGGACAGGTGGGCAGTGCGAATGCTTTTCCGGCTTCTGCTGCATCTTCCATTATTTCTGCTCTTCTGTCTTTGTGGTCTTCTTTTAATAAATGTAAACATAAATGACTATTATTACAAATAAAATAAATTAGGGGTTTCTGGGGACTCTAGTGTATCACTTGATTCAAAAACTTTTTGGGTGGTTCATGTATGCATCTTTTATAATAGAATTTTCATTAATAAGTGGTTCCCTCCAGTCTCTGGTAGCTACTGTCATGGAGACAAGAGCACATCCTGGTGGTGATAGGATTTGTGATAAAATGGAAGTGTCCTTTCTGGAGTGTCACATAGGCCCCTGAGTTTATTCTATTTACATTAGTACCATACCTTTATTTTGAGTACTGTTTCCATTTTTGAAATGAGATTAAAAAGTGGTCTGTGCTTGGGTCTGTTGTGGAGGAAGATCTGTGGCTTTGAAAACTGCACAGTACAACATTTGCCAAGGAATACATCTTTAGAAAGATCTAAAAGTATAGTCTATTTAAGAATTCTGTAACTGACTCTATAAACCCTTCTCTGTCATTAAATAAAAATCAAAAATATAACTACTATGAAGGTGAGGAAGGAACTCATGTGGTTCTGACCTTGAGAGACCAAAAGAAATATATATCATAAGTTTAGCAGGCACAAAACAACAGAATACCTGTTTCACAGGAGACACAGAAGTATAAACTCCAGTTTTATACTGGAGCAAAATAAAGAAAATTTTTTAAATGTTTGGTAATGCTAGTATACATTTGCAAAAAAGTTATGCAATATAAATACTGGAATACTGAATCGACAGACCGATGGCTTTAAAGAAGGTGTTGTCATGTACACATATACTACCATTAGCATCTGGCATATCAAATAGACATAGTAGCTGGTGGGTGGCTCTGTCAGTAGTAAGCTCTCATCCGTGCTTTTACTGATGAACCACAACAGGGAGAGACTGGCTTTCTCTGGGTGGAGCTCTGTGAGATGTGTGTCAGGTGTTGAAAAGGACTGCCCTGGTGGGGGGGGTTCCTCTGGCTCTTATGAGGCTCTATTGGGATGGTGGGCTAGGGCTGGAACCCACCTCCTCCCGGGTGACTCGTGGATTATCTCATATTTGATATGCCAAAACCCAGTAACAATCATGGACCTCTTCCCTGACCTGAAAAATGGTTTGAGGCTCTCATGTTTCGAGGAACAGACCATTTGGCTACCCTAGCATGCAACAGGACATATGGAGATGTTACTGGTGCCCCCTCGAGCAAATCAATGAACAACAGGAAGACAAGTGATATAAGTGACAAGCATTCTTGGCATTGCTATCACAGCTGAAATTCTATAGTGAACGGTAACAGGAAGAAAGCTCAGAGTAGTCAACAAATATTGAACGTTTTTCATAAGGAGTGAAAACCTTTCTCAACTAGATTAAGAAGTTGATAACTAACTTCAATATGATATAATAAGTAGCCTAATAAAGGCAAATTCAAAGTGTTCTGTAACCCAAAGGAGGTGACATTTCTGCCAAAAATTAGTAGAGAGAATTTCCTGTTTAGGAACCAGAGTGATAGTATAGCAGGAAGTGTGTTTGCCTTGTACTTGGCCCACCCAGGTTCGAGCCCCAGCAGCCCAAATGGTCCCCCGAGCACTTCCAGGAGTGATTATAAGTTCAGAGTTAGGAGGAATCCCTGAGCATTGCCACTGAGACCCAAAAAAGAAAAAAAAAATAATTTTTCTGTTCATTTCAAATGGTGCCACCAAATCAATCTAAAAGATTTGAAAAATGGGAAAAATTTGATGTGAATATTCACAAAATAAAAACTCTCTTGATGTCTTTGAAGCAGTGTATCTGATAAGGAAACGCAATTTTTTCAATTGACACTAATTAGGATTTTATAGGATGCCTTATTAAGACATTCACAATGGGAAGAGAGAGTAGTCACAGTTACTGTGATTACAAAACAAAACTGCAGGATTCACAATCATGGTTCAGAAGTAATAATAATAATAATAATAATACTCTGGAAACAAGGCATTCTTGAAAAATAACCTAAGTGACCTAACTGGATCTGAGCTCAATTTAAGCCAAGAACTTATACCTCAAGAACATAACCATATATGAAGAAAAGGGGATGACTTGTCAAGATTTTTTGCTCAGACAGGGTTGGAAAGAACAAAGATATGATAAAGACATGACAATGTGGAGACTGAGTCAAGGAGCCCTGAAAGAATCTTGATGCTTGGACGGCAGAACAGTCTGTCAAAACAGCAAGACAGGAGCTGTGATGGAGTGGGAGTCTCAGTCTGACTTTTGCAAAGTTGAGTGAACATAAGATTAGATTTTATCATTGTATTACAGTTATTGTAACATTTTAAGTTGTAAACCACCTTAAAAATGCTTTATGCTTACCTTAAATGATTTTTTTTGGACGTTACTTAGAAATAGTTTACTACGTGAGTTCAAGAGTTACATAACAAGAGTTGTTATGTGTTACATAACAACTTGAAATAATTAATTTCATGAGGGACCATCAAGGCCTCCCCAGATATATTCTGGGAATCCTTAAAAATAAAATAAAATCTTCAAAGAAGTGAAAGGTTAATGTCTACACTGTTGAAGTCCCAATGGAAGTGAAATTCTATGTTGCTTTATGCATGAAAACAGTTTGGGGGGAAGGACAACAAAATGTTTGAAAGAGTAACCATGAAGGTACAGTCTAATTGCCACTGAAGACTCAGTAAATTGAAAGACATCATGACAGGTAGAGAGTGCTTTGACGACACAGGACAACAGGCTGGAATGTGGCAAACCAGAATAACTATCTTGCAGGCACAGCCACAAAGAGAGATTTTCATAAAGGATGCACATTTTTGGAAGAATGGTTTCAGACTAACAAGTGTCTGCAATACAGTCAGATCAAGACTCCCCCTCACCCCAAGCCCTGCCATCCCCTGAAGCATGATTCAGCTTATCTGCAAATCTTGACCATAGCATTCTGAATAAGCTTTTTCAGCAACCTGTTGAAAGCGTATTTTAGACACTGAAGGGTCAGACAAAATAAAGACAATTTTCCCTACTCAGAAGATCTTGCATGGGAAGTAACAGGCTTTAAAAGGTTTCTATTAATCCAAATTTCCCATTCTTAGTTCCTAAATCAATCACTGTGAACATAGTATAACCTACACATTCCTGCTACATTTTTTTTTCCTGGAAGATAGGGCATGTCCTATAACTGAAAACTCTATCTGTCGGGTGCTCCACTGGGTCCCCGGCAGTGCCGGGAAGCGAAGTTCCCTTCTACCTCTGAAGCCGGCGAGGAACGGATGAAAACTCAGGAATCCGATGCAGTTTTAAAAGGCTTTACTTATCACAGGTTCAGGCATACAAATCAGCAAAAGGAAAAGCCCGGTGCTTAGGATTCCAGGCTAGAGCCCCAGCCACGTGTAGGCCAAGATGGCGACCACCACGTGTAAAGGAGAAAAAGCTTCCAAGGGGAATGAGCGCCCACAAGGAGAGATCCCACAAAAGAAGAAGGGCCCGGAGAGCGGGAACGGCTAGTTTATATCCCTGTAACTCAGACCTTCCTCCCACTCTTATGGAAAGCAGGGGAGGGTCCAATGCCCTTAGGTTATCCCTCCCTGCACCTCACCTAGGGCCTTTACTATGCCAATGTTTTGAGCCGAAATCTGCTTGGGAATGCCTTTGTAGTGTAGAGAAGGGGGTTTCTGAGATGGCATGTCTCTCTGTACCAAAGACTAATACTAATGCCAGTTAAATATTTCTCCAAGCCTTCACAAGTCTCTTCTACAATTCTTTGTAGTTTTATATTTTAGATGCCTTTGAGTATATCAGGGGAGCCATGCTTGTTTGCTTGGAAGCAAACAGCATTTCTCTCTGGTCTAATTACTTAGGGGTCCAGCGTGGCCAGGCTAATATGCTGGTAAGATCTAGCTAGTCCCACGATGATTGTGGTAGCATGGGAGAATATTTATACCAGCTAGTACAGCATACATGGTCGGATAAACTGCCACATTTAGACTACCCCCTTATCTACGGAGTGATTTTGCGGGAGGCACTCCAGAGCAGATGCAGCGGCCCTTAGGAGTCCTGCAACATCTATCTTCTAGTTTCTGTGACCAACAAGAACTGAAATAATGCCGAACTGCAGGATGAACCACTGTTGACCACAATGGCATTTGTTCAATTGTTCAAAAACAGAATAGGTGTAAATGAATGTGCTGAGAGGCACACACACACAAAAACACGCACAAACACACACAAACACACACACACACTTTGATACTGAATATCCATTACTGTCTATTTCTAGCTGTCTGATTACTTACAGATAATCACTTGTATCACCTCACCTGTCTTCCCATTTTTCATCGATTTGCTCAAGCCAGCACCAGCAACATCTCCACATGTCCTGTCACAAGCAAGTGTAGCACGAAGAGCCTCAAACCATTCTTTCAGGTCATGAGAATGAGGTCTATAATTGTTACTGGTTTTTAGCATATCAAATATAACATGGGTAACTTGCCAGGCTCTGCCTTGGAGGTGGTACACTCCTCAGTACACTCTCATCTCGAGCTTTACTGATGAACATCAACAGGAGAAATCAGCTTTCCTCTTAGGGTGGAGCTATGAGATGCTGTGGAGTCCAGATGTTGAAAATGACTGACCTCATGGTGTGGGGGTTCCCCTGGCTTCTTGTTAGGCTAACTGGGATGATGGGCCATGGTTAGAATTTGCCTAAAACTGCAAAAAAGTGTATAGATGTGAAAGATCCTGGGAAGTACCTGGTCCTAACTCAGTAATATCTAAGAATGTCGTGTGACCACTCCGTGGCCATGCACCGGAGCAGCTGTGGGTGTGGACTGTCTCTCTTCTGGTGTTGCTAAGTGTGGTGGTTGGGAGCTAAATTTTTAAAAAATAATTTGCTCTTCCGAATTTTTCATGAGTTTAAAATGTATAGCAAAAAATACTGAACAAAACTAAGTTTAACTTACAGACAATAAGAAGTTCCAAATCTTCAGTGTCTTCATCTATTTATATTGTGAAAATCATTACCCTAAATGTGTGGCTTGATATGATTAAATTAGACGACCTTTCTAAATATCTAAACTTTGCTGTGATTGGAGTTCAATACATGTTAAAATATTAATCTTTTGACATGAACCTGGGTCAGACTTGAACCTATTTTATTCTTTATCTCTTTTCTCTTTTCTTTCTAAGAATTATATTTAAAAAGGTTAGAGTAATTTCTGTTTTGTTTCCCCCTTAAAATATGTTCTATGATTAGAGCAAGTAGTACCTTTTTTGACTCCTGGAGATGAAGCAACAATTCCTTTACAAAACAATTATTTCTCCCAGTTTTGACCCACTATCTATGCATACTATGTAAAATATAAAATGTCTCTCATAGCTTTATAATTTTTATAAGGGGAAAAGTGAAAAGATATGAGTGTATCAAGTTTGTCCAATACGTAATTAAAATGTGCCAATCATAACAAGCAAATGCATGATTAACAGCATGAATATTAAAATATGGACCATGCTTTCCAACCATTTCATAATGCAGACCCCTTTGAAATAGTCGTAAAACCTGGGAACCTGGGCAGTTTTCTCAAAGGGTTCCAAAAAGTATGGCAGCTGATACCAGTAAAAAAAGTTATACGGAACTTTAGAAATCACTGCTTGATTTGGCCAGTATTTACAGCCTGTATAGTACACAGAGATGGTAAAATAGAAAAGCACAAAATTCCATCTGTGACATATTATAAAGCTGAATGAGAAGAGGCATTTTTCATTTAAAATGATGGCAGTCCCATACACCTTCTTTTCTTTGTTATTCTATGCTATCACACATAACATAGCAGAAACAGATCCACTATAAATATAAATCTTACAGTCTTACATTGGAACACTCCGCCATCAGCAAATTCACCTTCTGAATGCTGCATGAATGAGGAGTGATTCTCCCTTCTCTCTTTCTCTTTCCTCTGCCTCCACTACCTGTTTTCTCTTCCTTTCCTCCACCCCTTCTTCAGTGTTTTTATTCTCATGCAAAATCATTGTTTTATTTTCCCTGCTTTAAAAAAAATCAAAACAGCTATAAAAAAAATTCCTATCTACTAAAACTCAAAAAAGAAGAGGAATAAACACATTAACAGGATCTTGGGTGTTAAATTTTCATTTCATATTCTACAGCTCTGCTGTGTTAATGATGTCTCCAATTCCCTTTCAGCATCAGCCACAGTGAAAGAAGAGGAACCCTGCCCCTCCTTCCCTAAGTCATTTGAAAGATGAGGGAACTGGTTTGAGCAGATGGCCAACCATTCCTAACAGGGATTTTAACAGCTTTTCTGTGGTGGTGGTAGTTGTCATAGTCTTCATGGTGGTGGTTTTCACAAGTTTGGAATCCAGGAGGAGTTTTGTGAGCTTTGTTATTCCATCTGGGATGTTTCAAGGAATCAATTGAAAATGAATTAAAACAAACAAGCAAAACCCCACCCTCCACCCCAAAAAGGAGGAAAACGGGCATTTTAACCTGTCAGAGGTGAAGTTGCTGTGGATAAGGAAACTCATATTCTCTTTTGGCCTCTATTTCTGGGAGACTTTCTTTCTTTTTGAAAAATTTATAATTTGAGAAAAAATGTTGAAATGTGATCTCTGAGAGATGTTAAGTAAAATGGTTGGAAAGAAGCATGGTCCATACTTTAATATTCATGCTGTAAATCCTGCATTTTCTTACTAGAGTTAGCAACATCAACTGTATGTTGGGTAAACTCCTTCCCTATTTACACTTGCATCTTTTGATTTTCCCCTTTATAAAAATTAATCAGTTATTGAGAAAATTTATTTTTTTTCTCATTTGAGATCAGAAATTTTTATGTGGATAAGTTCCTAATGGATCTTCTTAGACTAGAACTGGGGGTTTTCTTGGATATAATTTCTTGAATTAAATTAGGAAGAGACAAAGTTTACACAAAAGAAAGTAGTTATGAATAGAATTACTAAGTTAACTGAGTTTTGCAGAAAATGATACAGAGAAAACAGTGACAAAGAGGAGAAAGAGAGAGAGAGAGAGAGAAGTAAATTTGAAGTTCAATTTAAATCATATTGCTAGCACTTACTAGTGTATCCTCTTGGTGAATTTTTTTACATTCTCTGAACCTCACTGAAGCAAAAAAAATAGTACAGGAGAGAATAACTTTTCTTGCATGTGGCTGATCCCAGTTCTAATTCCTGGAACTCCATACAGTTGCCTGAGTGCAGCCAAGATTGATCTCTGAGAACAGAGCAAGGAGTGTTGTTGGAGGACAGGTTTAGCTATTCTGGGAGTTTTGTTGTTTTGCTCACTCCCAGCTTAATCTACTTAAGTCAAGGTTCATTCTAATGAGACTTCTCTCTATGTAAACACTGCTAGAGGGTGGGCACTTACAGAAGTCACCTTGATTGAATAACTTCTGACTTATACATCTACTAAGACTTCATGTTTTCTAGATTGGGCACAGCTCCTCTTATACCCAATGTACCCAGCGTGGACAGTTAGAATTTACCAGGAGACTACCACCGGCTACGCTGAGACTATAGGAAGACTATAGGAAGGATCATACTAGTTTGCTTTAGCAGGTGAGAGTGACCCTTTAGTACACGAGAACAAGATACTCAGAATCACTGGTGCAGATAATAATAAGAAGGACCTTGTGGGTACCATCTAGATTACATGAAGCACATGAAGTTAAGATGTATTACTTTATCAGCCCTCTCCCAGTGTTTCACATAAGAGATAATCCCCTTAGTCCTTGGCATAACCTTTGTTTATACCTGCAATAAGGTGTGACACTACACCTGTTTAGAGTTCTTTATTGACATGCCCCTCCCAGTGGATTACTTTGGTGTATATAAGGGGGCTGACTTGAGGCCCCTTCATCTTTTGCCTTTTGGGCCTTTAGCTTCGGCTTTTGGCTCCTCGGCCTGCTTTTGGCTTTGGTTTTTGCTCTTTGACCTTTTGCTCCTTCTGGGTAGGACTCAGCTCGGTGAGATCCTCTTTGTTGGGAGACTTAGGCTCTTTGTATGGTCTAAGTTCGGACCAGAGCTAAAGTTTGTTCATTATATTGGAGTGCTTGGAAGAGCTTTTGTACTATTAAAAGCCTTTGGAACTCCACCGGACTCGTGAGTTTTCATCTGTTCTCCCAGCGCCCCCCGGAGGTAGAAGACAAACTCTGTCCTGACACTGTTGGGGGACCCCGCGGCTCCCGACAGAGTAATCCTTGAACACAGCTACGCAGCCTGGTGTGACCCAAACACATATTCCATTCTCACCACAAATGTTCTCTGAGCCTCCACTTCCTGTCTCAAAGAGTGCAGGGTATCATGAAAATAAATATGAAGTCCATGTTTTAACATTGTTACTATTTTGACTAGAAGAAAAATTTTTCTAAAGTTTTCCACTAATTTAGATGTTAACTAAAATCCTAGCTCACTATGAAGAAGACCCTTCTTTCAAGAACAAAACTCTTCCTGTTTCTGACATGGAACCAAGTTACCATTCTTTAGAAAGTCCAATTTTCCTGATTTGGTGTTAAATGGGTTTTCCTGACCTGTCCTTCTTTTGTGCACTCTATTCAGAATACAAACAAGATGGCTTGAAAAGGAAAGTGGAAACTAGGTTTATTCCATGAACTCTAGAAGTGGAGAAATAGAGAAGCTTTTAAAAGGACAGTTACAAAGTTTCACTGAATACAGCCAAGAGGAGAATTGTGTTTTCTCAGAACTGATTGGGATTACTGGGCTGGCCCCAGCAGTGGAGGACTAAAGGGCAGTCATTCTCTGTAGGGACCACATTGCAGGGCTGTTGAGCAAGGGAGTGACAACACTCCCTTGATGATCCTGTTGTTGAGGAAGAAGCCGTGAATGGCAGAACTCATTCAGCATTAGTGCTAACCAGGACATTTCTCTCAGACTGGCAGAATTCATTGATCTTATCTGAATATGGAAATAAAAAAACATTTCCACTGTCTGTCCATTTTCCATATAGTACATGTTTCTGCACCCTGCACAGTCCAGATGATTTACAAATTAACTGAGTGAAACTCCTTCAAAAGGTATGCTAGAAGAGAGACGTCTCAGGTAGACATATTCTTTTACACTAAGGCATATATTAGGATGAGCTGACCATTTCAAAGAAACTGCAAATGTATGTTGCTCTCTTTTCCTCTAGGGAAGTGTGCACATGTTTTGACTTGAGGTTTTTTTTTCTGAACAAACCCATTTGTTGGTGAAAAGGGGGCTGTTTATCTGTTTGAGCTTAAAAGATATTTTTTGGCTTATTAAACTTTGCTTAATCTGCATGGATATATCAGGAACATATACCATATGCAAACATTTTACATAATGTAAGGACCACCAAGTGCAAAAACATGTCCCAGCTAGAGTTGTAGGAGTATACAGAATAGCAAAACCGTATGTCTATGGTAAACCATTTGATATAACTTTTAAAGAATATGAGGATTATGATTCCCGAGTTATTTGAATTCTGTCTCTGACAGCTGTTTGTCAACTTCTTTTAACTTACTATATCACAGTGTACTCATCTACAAAATTGATATTGAAAACTATAATTATTTTCTAAACCTTGATCACTTGATCACTTGATATCCCGTTATTCATTGATTTGCTCGAGCGGGCACCAGTAATGTTTCCATTTGACCCTATTACTTGCCAGTGTAGCCCAATGGCATCTGTCTGTTTCGGGGATATTGAGAACTTCAAACTGTTTGTTTAGGGTCCTGACAAGGAAGTCTGACAATCTTGCAGGTGGGCAGCCAAGTGATCTTTTGGTGACCCTTGGGATCCAATCGGTAACAGCTCTAGTCCAACAGTGGTCTCCAGATTTTCTAAACCTACTAAGGATTAAATTATTAACACATGTATGTTGATATCACTAGTATGAGATACTCATAAACTAGCATAGATATATACGTATATATGTATATGTCTTCGCTTTTATATATACCATGTTTATACATTTAAAGCGAACTAGTTAGAGATGCTCTATTCACTCTCTCTGAACAAACATCTCTGAATGCAACAGTTACATGTACCTAGGTCGAAAACTCAATGTAATGAATGACCTAGCACCTGAGCTGCGCAGGAGGAAGATAGGCGTGGGATGCCTTCAAGAGCCTCGAAGAAATAGCTAAAAAGACAAAGAACCTCTGACTCCCGGCACATCTCTTCAACTCCACCGTTCTCCCTGTATTAACATACGCCTCAGAGACCTGAGCCCTACAAAAGCAGGATGATAATGCTATCCGGGTTTCCCAAAGAGGAATCGAAAGAGCTATGCTTGGCATATCTTGCCTCACTCAATTGAGAGAAGGAATCCGAGTTCCAACTAGCCAGAGTGAGGGATGCTGCCTCGCTTTGTGAGAGCATCGAAAATCAGATGGACTGGACATGTATGTGACTTGGAGATGACCGCTGGACTAGAGTCGTTACCGACTGGATCCCATGGGACATCAAAAGATCACGTGCGTGGCCGCCCACCTACAAGAGGGTCAGACGTCTTCATCAAGACCCTAAATGAACAGTTTTAGGGTCTTCATATTCCTGGAGCAAGCAGATGCCATTGGGCTACACTGGCACGTGACAGGGACAACTGGAACCGTTACTGGCGCCTGCTTGAGCAATTTGATGAATAATAGGATGTCAAGTGATCAAGTGATCTATATATGTATATATCTATATATGCGTGTGCTCTTCAGAAACTTATAGCTAATTACCCCAATGTGTTTAGGCATATATATCAATATAGTACAAATAATATTATATTATATATATTATATATAAACACTGCTGTTATATTGAACATATTCCATATCTCCCAGTTTCAGACTGCAGTGTGGAAGAAGACCAACTCAGGAAATGCAGAGTACTTTTATTCTATGTCAGTACATTTACCTTTAGTCCTAATGCCATATTTTTATTTTAAGAAATTTTTTGCAAAATGAAAGTCTGCTTAAAAATAATATAGTATATATTTGTATATATATATATATGAAATATATATTATGTATATATTTCACTTTGAGTTAGTGTAATGTATTCCTGGGTTACCATATACCCTCACTGTCTTGGCATTTTAAAATAATAAATACCCATGGTTTATACAGAAGCATGATACATACCATATGATCTTAATCATATAAATAATTATCAGTTAGCTAGATTTTTATTTAGTAAACAGAACGTTGATAAATAGAATAAAATATTTTAGACTTAATGTACTATAGTTGCATGAGAATCTGTTCTTATTTTTTCAGTTTCCTATAATGCACAATCTAATTTAAAAATAATTATTTTTATTAACCTGAAGAAATAATATTTTGAGCAACATAAGTTCCCTGGGAGTATTTTGTGTATAAAATCTCTCCCCTTTTAGATAATTTCATGTAAACTAGGTTTTAAGTCAGTGCAGTACTGATTCATGGAAAATCTAGCGAAGATTGATTTGTAAAATTTTAATCTGTCTCTACATATTTTAAATAACTTATTTAAATTATTGTACAGTTATGGACAATTGCGGATATACTGGAACCTGCAGAAACATGTTAGTGCGACTGGAAATTACAGGAACTTGACCCTCAGCAGCCTCCCTACTCTTGACTTTGCCCTGATTCAGAATGACTCTTTATTTTATTTTATAATTTAATTTTCTACATTTCCATAACTAATACAACATATTAGATTGAGTATACATGCAGTATTAGTGCATGCAAAAAACAAATTGGTTAAGGTACAATTGAAAAATCGGTTCCACTAATACTGATTAGTAGGAATCATTCTACTATTATAGCAAATATTACTTATATTATTAATATTGAATAACAATTCCTACTAATGGTTCCCACTAAATGTTGTGATTGTGTTTCAATCAGAATAGGAATTCTAAGCCGAAGTTTGTGTGGTCAAGGAATCTTCTGACTTAAGTCTCAGTTTCATAGAAAAATCATTGAATTTCCCTCAGACACTCCTATTCTCTAAGAAACCAGTTATCTTTACTCACTGGCCTATTTTAGTGGGATTTTGAAAGCCAGGATTTAGTTTCCTCTATATTTATTCTTAGCATTTAACAATACTGCTTGCCTAGAGCAGCTCTCAATATTATTCATTGCAGTACTGCAGCAGTATGTAAATTCTGAGAATAGAAGAACTTATTCTTTTTGTGGATATTTTTGTAAGAGAATTTTTTGTTTATGCACTTCTGCATGTAAATGTTTTGGTTTGCTACCAGATGTTAACAGAGAAAATAGTGTAGTGCTTTTGTTCGCTTTTGTTCTACGTAATCTGTGTTTCCTTTACTGCTTATGACATAGTAGTTGGCTTGTGCTAGGTAGTGAATGTGGGGTATTTTTATGAAGTTTATAGATAGAATTTCTGACATGGTCATAGAAAATGAACAAGTTCATTGGATCAAATTGTACCAATATATCTGTACCTCTATAATTTGCATGCCACAGGATCAAATTTAAAATGACCATTTTTTTTCTATTCCTCACAAAAGCATGAGATGGATAATAGAACCATTCAAATAAGGAAGTAAATCATATGAACCAAAGAATAATAGATACATTGTATGCAAAAATTATATTACGTTCACATAGGAGGAACTTATTATTTCTGCTTTGTGTGGTTGATGGCACAGAATCAGGAAAAAATGACATTATTTTATAAGAATTTTTTGAAAGTAATATTTTTCCAGGGACAAGTAAGTTGTTCACATAGGCAGTTAATTCCATATGTGAATCTTAGAAGTGTAGCATGTTAAGAAATCTGAAAACATGACAACAGCGTTAGTGCAAATGGTGTGTGGAGAATGAAGCAGATATCAAAGTAGATTGAGGCCCCACATAAGCCTATGCTCTGTGCTAAAGGGACTGGATTTGTTATTTTCAATGGGAAAGTTGATAAAGTAAAAATGTGTCGGGAGCTCGCCAGGGTCCCCGACAGTGCCGGAAGCGAGTTCCCTTCTACCTCTGAAGCAGGCGAGGAATGGATGAAAACTCAGGAATCCGATGCAGTTTTAAAAGGGTTTACTTATCACAGGTTCAGGCATACAAATCAGCAAAAGGAAAAGCCCGGTGCTTAGGATTCCAGGCTAGAACCCCAGCCACGTGTAGGCCAAGATGGTGGCCACCACGTGTAAAGGCCTTGTAAAGAGGAGACAAAGACAAGACTCCCAAGAAGGGTGTGAGCTCACAAAGAGAGCCCCAAAAGAAGCTTGCGAGAGGAAGCAGGCTAGTATTATACCCCTGCAACTCAGACCTCCCTCCCACTGTTATGGAAAGCAGGGAGGGTCAAATGCCCTCAGGTAATCTCTCCCAGCACCTCACCTAGGCCCTTTTATATGCTAATGTCTTGAGCTAAGATCTGCCTGGAAAAACCTTTCTAAGGTAGAGGAGGGGGCTCTTAGAGGAGTCCTGCAACAAAAATGTAAGTGTCATTTAAGAGAATTGTGTCATCATTTCTGTGTTTTAGAAATATTACTTCATGTGGGGAACATGTCATAGGAGACTGAAGGAGACAACCAGAAAGGATAAGGACCACACTGGAACCTATCTGAGGAAAGAGAAGTCTTCCAGACTTAATGCTTTCATGAGTATCAGGTGGCTATGGGAAAGAATCCCTTCTCCAGGCCCAAATGACTTGTAACAGCCTAATAGCCAAATTTACTACTAAATATTGATGCAGGTGTTTGGATCTTAAGTTGTGCCAACCTTCACAATTTATTTATATAAATAGAAGAAATTTACAGAACTTTGTCTTAAGGGTAGAAGATAATACATTGTGATCTAGTTATTTAAAAAGTTGATTCCAGATCCAGTTTGATATCGCTTCACTTATATCAATTGTCTTCCCATTGTTCATTGATTTGCTCAGTGGGCGCAGTAGTGTTTCCATTCATTTGATATATTTTGATTAAATCTTGATAGTTCAGAAAATGTCAATAAACAGTTCTGAGGTACAACACATTTATATTCTCAAAATAATAAACAATTTTGTTACCTCAGATTTGACATTTTATTATTACAGACAAGGTCTTCCCAAGGACCACCACAGATTAAGTACAACTTGAATTCTTATAAAACATGGATTTGATGGTTACAGCTCAATGCAAAAGCTGGCTTCTTTCCTACCTTCCATAAAACTACCAAACTACCTAAAGCAAAATGTTACTTTATCCATAAGTGTTGGATTATAGTTACAACCATTTTGGATTTAACATTTTTGGGGGGTCCATCCAGCGATGCTCAGGGGTAACTCCTGGCTCTGCACTCAGGAATTACTCCTGGCACTGCTTGGGGACCATATGGGTTGCCGGGGATTGAACCCAGGTAGGCTGTATGCAAGGCAAACATCCTAACCGCTGGTCTCTCACTTCGACTCCTGGATTGAACATCTTGTTGTCCTTTCCCTATCTACAGGGAGCTTAGGTTGAGTTATACCCACTATAGTGCTCCCGGGGGCACATCCTCTCCCATCTCAATTCTCTGTGTTTGCCATTAACCTCTCCTTTGTGTTCTTCATCTATCTGCTAGTCACAGTAATCTCCAAATCAGACACAGTAGTTTGTAAAGTCAAACCGTCTCTGGATTTGTATATAAAATTATATAAACAAAATATTTTTCCTCTATCCTTTATGTCCTTTACATATTATTAAGTTAATGTCCTTGTTGTATAGATTCAGGAAGACAGTTAATGTTATGCTTTTGTAACATGGAAGTTAATTGAGTCCAAGTTACATTTACTCCTGGGCATTCATCATATTTACTTAAGTCTCAGTTGCCCTTGGACTGACATTAGAGCTGTACACCCCAAAAGGAGGGTCCTACTGAGGGACTTGGCTAGACCCCAAGCAAACCATAAGCTACCCTGGCTTTGACATGTACAGCCTAAGAGTCATAGTAGTATAATAAATTAAGAACACAATCATGAAAGAAACTCTGACATGACCTGAGAAGAAGTAACTGAATAAGGAACCTGTTGGGGTTTTATTGAAGAAGTGACTGAATAAGACCCTGGCATGAGAACTGCTGTTTGAGAAATATACTGAAATATCCCAAGGAAAAACCACCTTTGCCATGAGTCCAGAGATACCATTTTAAGTTTAATATAGGGTATAAATAAGCTTAATCTAGGGTATAAAATAAAGATCTGCATCTCTGTGTTTGTACAAAATGACTAGAAGTATTATTAAGAAGTGAATTTAATAGATTGTATGAGCGGGTTACTAGTAAAATAAATGATAAAGCAATATGCCCTTAGATGGAATTCCATCCTTTGTTGGATCCCCTAGATCCCCTCTTGGGGAATTCCATCTTGGGACTTTAGTACTCTAGATACCTAGAAGGTACTAGAAGGTATATAGAAGGTACCTAGATACCTAGAAGGTGTCTAGGTACCAAGAAGGTATCTAGAGTACTAAAGTCCCAAGATGGAATTCCGTCCCTTGGTTGTTCTCTTAGAAGTATTTCCCCTGAAGGAGGGTTTAACATCTGTTCATTGCTTATGTTGATGTTCAACCACACCCAAGTATAATTGCTACTCATCAACCTTTTAGTATTTCTGTATAATAATACTGTTAATATTGAATAAACCACCGCTGTTCATCAGCCTGTGACCCCATCCATTCATCCATTAGACAGATGATGATTAGGACCCAAACTCAACAGGGGACCTTAGTCATCACAGGTTGGTGACTCTCACTCATACAACTACACATGAGAAATGAGAGAGAATTTAGGAGAATTTCACTTCCCATTGGCTAAGGCAGACACTATACTTATAATGATCAGAAATCATTGAAATTGGACTTAGATGTGTCAGGGAGAACTTCTAGTATAGATATGGTTAGATTTCTAAATAAAATGGCAGTTCTGTTTAAAAGAAGAGAAGCTGAGGGGACATGTTAGGTCACAATCAAATCAAAGCAGTTACGATGGTCACTAGAATAAATATATATTTATATATATATAATATTATATAATATATATTATTAATAAATATATATAAATATATTAATAAATATATATATTTATATATAAAGAATCTAAATAAATGGAAAGACCCTAATCTTCAGGTATATATATATATATATATATATATACACACACACACATATACAACGTTTTAGAAGCCTGAATGTAGGATCTTTTCATCTATTTAGATTCTTTATATATATATATGTATATTCTTTATATATATATATATATATATATATATATATATATATATATATATATATATATATATATATTGCTATTTTGGTCACATCCAGTGATGCTCAGGAGTTACTCCTGGCTCTTCTCTCAGGAATTACTCCCTGCTGGTGCTGAGGGACCATATGGGATGCTGGGGATCTAACCCAGGTCTGTCCCATGCAAGGCAAATGCCCTATCCGCTGTGCTATCGCTCTTCATTTATTTATAAACCCTAATAGTGTTATATCAGTGTTGATTACCAAGCATGGTATTTAGAATCTTAAGTTTTAAAATTAATCTTGAGAGAGTCACATTTAATTTTCAAAATATGAATGATAGAACTTGGTGGGTCCCAAGATCCCAGTCTCAAGGGACTCTGTGGATTCCATGACCCTACTTTGGAGTACTTGGGAGTCAGGGGGGTAGCTGGGTCCCCAACATTATGCATAATCCATTAAGGCCTCCGAGTGTCCTGGGTCTACAACTGCTCCCCATGACCCTCTAAAGGTGAAAGAAGGAGACCAGAGTTCCTGGAGGTTACTTTAAAATCCTTCTTCTACTACTTTTCACTTCACCTCACTGCTCCCTGCTGGAACCTCTCTCCAGGGACCTCTGGCTCTTTCCAGTGTCCTCTCCTGCAGGCTGCTCTCTCCAGGTCATCTGTGCAGGCCCCTCTCTCTTCAGGAGGTCTTTGTACAGGGCATCACCTGTCAGGTTCTCTTCCAGGACCTATCTTTTCAGGACCTCTTTTCTTAGGTTCTTTCTATTCAGGGCTTTTCTCTTGAAGGCCTCTTTTTCTCTTTGTTTATTTATCTAAGTTCCTATCTCCTTTTCCTAAGTTTCACCATCTGTCCTGTTGCCTCTGTTTCTCTAATACTCGTCTCCCCTAACTCTATTTCTTTCCTCTGTTTGGTTGCGTTGCTCTGTTGCCCTGTTTTTCTGCCTTTGTTCTAACCCTCAGGTCCAGGCACCAGGACTTCTGGCTCTGGTGCTGACCCTCGGGCCTTGGCACCAGTAGCAGCTTCTCTCCTCTGGTGCTGGCTATCCGGCCCTGGCACCAGGGACCGCGATGCCCAGGTGCTGGCCTTATGGCCCAGATAGCAGAGACCGCTCCTCTGTCCATCCTGAAACCCCAAGGATGCTCTCCTGGGGCCCGTATTTATAGTCTCAGGCCAGGTTCAGTATCTCAGCCTCAACTGACTAAGAGTTTCTCAACTGGCATTCCCCAACACATCCCCTTTCTTTGTTTAATTTTTTTTGAAGAAACGGAAACAAAATCTATTGAAGGGAAAATAAGTCCAAGGTTATGAAACATCTAAAGGATAGAAACAATGTCACAAAGTCTGTGGAGGGAAAATAAGTCTGGAGGGTAAGGAACAACAGGTGTTTTTAACCAAGTTCATATTAAAGTTCAGTAATATTGGTCTGTTTACCATGTTTTCTTAGAAGTTAAATCCTTTACATGTTGAAAGAGTTGAAGAGGAAGTGAAATTGACAGGTTGGAAGCAGTTGAGGTTGAGTTTGGGTCAGCACAAGTGTTGTTGTCCTGGCTTAAGCCAGTTTGGACGCCTTATGTCAGTTTCAAAGAAGTCAGTTTTCAATGCAGTTGACTGACAGTATTGGGGTTCGGTGAAGGTCCCAGTTGCTGTTAGGGACACAACAGTTCCCTCCTGACCGATAGAGGCAGGGAACCAGTCCACACGCTCTCTATGTGTTCTTTAATATTTCCTCTAGTTGTTCTTTCACTTCACCTTAGCCCAAGAACCCCTCTTCCTCTCCCAGCAGTTTCTCTAGCCTGCAGGACAACCGGGATTCTCCCAGTAGCTGCCCAGTAGGTTCACACTCTCTCTTCTCTCCCTCTGCTGGCAAACTCTCTCCGGCAAACTCTGCCCAGTTCTCTCTTCTCTATGGCACTAGACACACACATGATATATTTGAGGATTATTTATTCACTCTTCTTTCAACAGACTGGATGTTGCAACATGTTACCTTCAAATGTTAACTGGTATCTCGAATCTTTCAATTGTCTCTGTAAACTATTTACACCAGAAAATGTGCTCCCCAAACAGCAGCATCCACCAATGATTTAAAATAGCAGCAGTTATCACTTCACAATTTTGTTTTACAAATTCTGATAACAAATTGTAGAAGAATTTGTTATGAGAGATAATCTGATTCAACAGCCTTTTTACTTGTTTCTGGCAGTCATTGTGTTCCTTTGGGTTTCCCCTGTATGTTAATGTATCTACAGATTTATTTTTCTTATGAGGACACCAGCTGTGTTGAATGAAGATTCATTCCAATGACCTGATTTTCTCTTGATCATCTGTGAAGATTTGGTAGCCAAAAATGTTCGTGAGACACTGAGGATAATCCCATGATTTTGGATAGAGACACAATTTAACTCATAACAAACCAGAAAGCATTAAGCATTTCCTGTAACTTTTCAAGAAAAACTAGTCCTGAAATGAAGTGAAAGTAATGACAAATTACATAAAAACTTTGTGGAAAAAAAGAAAAATATTTACAAATCTGAAATTAAGAATTATCAGTGTATTACAAGAGTTGTGTGAGATAGGAAGAATTCTAGGAACTGGAGATACATCATTGTGTAAGTGGATGGTTATGTCAATGGATCTTGAGTAATACTTGGGAGTTTTTCTGATGCATAATAGAATAGGACCTATCAGAAGCAAACTACAAATTTCTTAGCCCCTGTTTCTTCCTCTGTGAAACAGAACAGCTAATCCCTATAACCTTTCAACTTGAACATTCAACAATTTTGTCCTTAAGTAAAAAGCAAAATAAAATAGTCATTTTTATATATCTTTGTTTCATATTTCTCATATACCTTAAATTATATTTTAATAAAATAACCTTCTAGAAACTCAATATTTTTTCTGTTAACAATCCAATAACAAGTAGAGATAAAAGAACTAACTTGATTAAAAGAGATGAAAAATAAATAGACTTAAGATTCTGGAAAGATGCAGATAGAATAGTAGATGTCAGGTTATAAATGTGACACCTAAAAATAAAAACAAATGGGAGAGAAAAGCAGGAAAAATCATAATAATAATAATAATTGTTGACAATAATTATGATCATTATAATACAACTTATTATAATTACTATCTTTTAATAAAATGAAATAACTTACTAAAGTTAGACAAATTTTTCTTCTTGACACGTCTCTGAGCTCTCTTGTATGGCCTCACATTGAATTGTAAAGACCTGTATAACATTGCCAGTTTCTAAAATCTCAAGGCTGCATTCTTAGAATGACTTTTTTTTTTCAGCATGCAGCAACTTTATTCCCCACATCAGGGTCTTAGCTATGAATTTAGAGTAATAAAACCCTGAAGCACAGTAAGTCATAGTCAGTTACAGGGCAGATATCCTTCCCATGCCCCCGGACATGAAGCACATGCCACACAGTAAGTAAGTCATAGTCAGTTATATGACTGACTCTCTTAACATTGCAGACTGAGCTTATCATGTAGTTTTTTTCCAGTAAAACTTTCCGATCAGTTGATTGCAACACAAACATACCTTTTCCAGGCCTAATATTAAGAGGACAAACTTCTACATACCAGAGTGATAGTACAGTGAGCCTTGCATGGAACCCACCTAGGTTTGATTCTGGCATCCCAGTATAATAACTGAACTCTTTGGACACCGCCTATGATTTCACAGATACATAGTGCTATTTAAACCCTTGGACCACAGGTGTGCAAAAGCTATCCACAGTTGTATAAACTTTGTTTCTTATCAGTTTAAACAAAGGATGAAGCTTCAATCACCTCTCCACTCTGGAAAAATTTAGGGAAAGTAAATACACTTTCACAGTTTTGTTTAGTCTCCCATCAGAAGTCTCCTTTCCTTATAATTACTGCCACTTGTTATTCTTTCTACAAATATTAAGTGTACTTTAAAATTTATAATTCTAGCCTGCTACTTTTGTTTGTTTTCATTTCATCTTAAGTGACTGCATCTTGGTTTGAATATTTGTTCACCATTAGTGCATTGTGACCCAGAACTATATAATTTTGAAGAATTGTTCAGAACTGTTGAGTGTGGCCACAGCTAGTGTGTCGCCATGTGACACATGTAGGGCTCCCATCGTGTCTAGAATAACCACCAAGTCCTGTACTTAATAGAGCATAATGCTTTCACTTACTATGGTAAAAAATTTATATAGCATTCAGGTATTTGATGGTTTATTTTCTTTTCCCCCCTTTCTTTCTTCTAGAAGGAATAATATCCTAACAAACCAAGCAGGCTATCCCATGGAATTTTCTCTTTCACAAACAAAAGAACTATTTAGTATCACTCTTGCTTCCTTTCCTGGACTAAAACTTCAGTTGGCGCTATATTAACTGCAAACAGAAGGGTCTTAATCATCTTTAGTTGCCAAATAGTCTAAAAACTTGCATATTGTGCTAGCTCTGGGCACTGCTGGAGGAAATGCATGCTTATATTTACATGAAAATATGACAATGTAAAATAATTGTGAATATTTACATATATTTTCATGAATAATGAAATTTCAACAAGTATGGTGGTTACTGCTTAAGAATTCTTAGGGAATATCAAATAGTGAATTTACTAAAATTGTTATAAATTGGTCACTGGTTAGTGGCTTTCGTTTTTTAGTAACAAAAAAAATTAGAACAAAATAATCAAGGCATTCATTTGTTTTCATTCATTTAGTACCCATATGCTATTTCCATTAGAGCAGCCTGAAGTTACTTAACGTTCAATTCTGCGTGTGGGCATAGCCATGCTCATAGGCAGGCAGGGCCCAGTGGTAAGGCATATGGAGATTCACTCCTCTTCTCTGAGCAGATGGAGACGAAGCATGTCATGGAAATAATGTGTTTGGTCCCTAGAGGGAGGATGCTGGCTGCTTTGTTCTTAGATAGCATTGCTTGCCAAGCCTTCTGCTCAGGTTTAACTTGTACATTTTGGTTTCTATGGACTTTACTTCTTTTTAAAAGTTTCTACAATTTCCAAAAAAAAAAAAACACAAAAAATTCACAATTCTGATTCTATAAATAAACTACAAATATTTCAGAACACACAGTCTTTTCATGCTTCAGGTCGATTTCACCTCACAAGTCACCTCACAAGGAAGCTTGTGTGGGCACCAGCACCAGGCCCTGGATTAGAGAAGTTGAAGTCAACTATTAGTTTTATTCAGCAAAATGTTGGGTAATAAGCTTAATCTTATTTACTATGTTTTTTTGAGCTGGGAATTCAACATTAAGGACCAAGCAAATGGTAAATCTGTCATAAGGTCCTAATTTCTCATTATTAGTTCTCCCATGCCAAAAGAGCAAGATGGTTCCAAGTATTCTTTGTAAGATAGTAACTACAGTAATTCCATAAGAAGGATTACATCTTTAAGATTATTATTAATTTTCAAAGACACCCAATTCCCAATACCATCTTATTTGTATTACCAAAGTTCACATAGATGATCCTAAATAAGAATTTGACTTTCATGAATTTACCTACATGATTTAATATATTTAAGAATTAAATTTTGGTAAGGATGTATCGCTCCCAGAAGAAACATTCAGATTGGGAGATTGTCCACAGAAAATCTTGTGGCAGACAGATTTCTGGTTTCTTTGAGCTACCTTATATCGACAATCATTGTGACTCATAGACAAAGGTCAAAAGACCGAGAGCATGCTTATCATGCAAGGAAGTCTGTGCTATATCCTTGGTACCACATGGTCCCCCAGACTGCTAGAAGCAATCCCAAGCACAAAGCTGGAAATAGTCCCTGAACAATGACAGATATGGCAAAAATGTCAAAAGCAAGGAAATCTAATGGTGTAAAACTTATGCACAGAAGGTTTTGTGGTTCTTGTGCCAATCATTAAAAATGTTTAGGTTAATTTCAGTTAGCATGTAGCAACTATGCATGCCCCAATGGGATGTACTCCTCCTGGATGAAGTTTTAAAGGAGCCACATGATAAGTTCATGCTGCTATAAGGAAACAGTTGATGTTTGTAGCTTTTTCCCCCTCAGATGCCATAGCAATGCACTGCAAACTGGGGATCTAAGAAACAAAGAGGTTTTTATGGTTTGTTTTAACATTTTTTAGGACGGAAGTCCAAATTCCAGGTATCAGCAGGGGTGTTTCTTCTGCCATTTCTGTTTATCGATCTCTTGTTCTCCCAAGGAACTTCACCTTGTCCTCTCTCTGTGTATCTTTGTCTCCATCTTTCATTGTTTATAATGATTCGAGTCGTATTCGGTCATGGCCAACTCTATTGATCTTATTTTAATTTGATTATCTAAGTTAAAGAATACTCCAAAGATATTAACATGCTACATGTTAGGATTTAAATTTATAAGCAGTACAGTTTTATCAATAAGAGTGATATTGATAGAGTTGGTTATCAAATTCATCCTAATGAAGATGTTCAAAGGACACATTCATTCTATTTACATACAAAGTTATTGTTTTAAAGTTTTTACCATAAGGATGCATTGGATAGTGTGCAATTATAATTATGCATTTAACTAGAAAACGGATCTCTGGGTTCCTAGAAATTTTCACATCTGCTTCTGACTTCAGATCTCCCAGAGAACCACACAACACAGAGTTGGGTGGGGTCTAGACCAGGTTCATACCTTGTACTAGGTACTACAGCATGTGGTGACTTGGCACATGTTGGTAATCTTTGTTGGATGCCATTATCATCTGTAAAACAAAGATCTAAATAAATTTTGGATGCCAACTTATAAAATTCCTGGTACAGATTTTCCATTTGACAGGAATTCCTCGTCCAGTACCACAGCACAGTTAGAATAACTGTTACTTTTCAATGATCCTGACAGCTGTCAAAGACACGTAGACATTATCCTATATAATTATTGCAATAATTTAGATATATGCATATATAATTACATTTTAATATATGAGAAAACTTGTTGGGTGACGCCCTACCTTAAGTTCCAGCTACACTCAGCTTGCAGCCCCTCCCAGCTCTGCTAAGGAGGCTGTGAATCAGCTCTGGCGTGGTGCTTGTAATAGCCAGAAGGCCACCTGAAGTGCTGCATTTCAATAAGGGTTGTTTAACTGTATTCACCTCTAGATAGCCCAGCCCAGGATGGTCCAGGCTGGGAAGTTTGGGCAGATTTCTCTCTATAAAATAAGCTGGAAAATGACAGAAGTGCCTTTTTTGCCATTTTGACTTCCTTGGCTTCTGTCTGTCCATTTTCTGTTGGGCTTCAACATGTGGTGGCAGCCATCATGGCCTACAAGTGGCTGGAGTCTAGCTGGGAATGTATATCGGAGCCTGTGATAGTAAAGCCTTTTTTAAAATTGTGCCAGATTCCTGAGTTTTCATCCATTCCACCCGCCCTCCCTCCCCCCCCGGCTTGAGAGGTAGAAGGGAATTTGCTTCCTGGTATTGTTGGGGACCAGCATCTCCCCCGACAAAAACTCAGTTCATAGATGACATAAAATTGATTCCTTTTACAGATGAGATGAAATTTACTCCCTGTGTTATAAGGTAAACACAATCTAAGTAGACTAACCCAACTTGACTCTCTATTTCTATGCCTATTTTTTTTTTTGCTTTATTTTGTTCACCTCACAACATCGCTTTTTAATGAATAACACAAGTACATAACAAGTACCTTTTTTAGATTTGTTTAATTTGAGGACTACACAAGGAAATATTGAAAAGATGCAAGAATATATATATGTATATATATATATATATATATATATATTATTTGAGGGAATTGGGTGTTTAATTTAATTTGATTTATTTATTTTTAATATTTATTATACCACCATAAGATATACAATTACAAAGATATTCATGTTTGAATTTCAGTCATACAGTATTCCAGCACCCATCCCTCCACCAGTGTCCCTTTCCCACCCCCAATGTCCCCGATTCTCCCCACCTGCCTCTATGGCAGGTTCTTTATCTCTTTTCTCTCTTTATCTTTCTCTCTCTTTCTCTCTTCATTCTCTTACATATTGTTGATTGTAATACATATACTTAGAGGTTATCATGTGTATATTTTGCCTGTATTTAATGCTCAGTTCTAGGTTGGTATTGGCACTTTTGACAAATATTAGCACACTTCACTTCTCAGTCTTACCTAACCTCTGACTCCCACATGTTTGTGGTAATTTTCACTTTTGACAAGACCTCCTGATCCATGTTTCATCTGACCTTGGATATTGCTATCATAATATAATGCAGGAATATATTTATGTAAAAATTGGGAGTTTGGAATTACTAAATTTATTTCAAGCAGATTTTCTTTTCAGATAACAATACTGTATAAGGGCTGGAGCAATAGCACAGTGGGTAGGGATTTGCCTTGCACACGGCCCACCTGGGTTTGATCCCGCATCTCATATGATCTCTCAGGCACCTCCAGGGGTAATTCCTGAGTGCAGAGCCAGGAATAATCCCTGAGAGTGCCCAGTGTGACCCACTAATTAAAAAAAATACTGCTTAATTTGCTCATGATTTACAGATTAAAGAGTAGATTTGGGGTAAACTGCTAAAACTTTTGAACATTGGAAACAATAAAAAAACTGAAGGGTCCTGTTACCCTTCAGAGAATCCTGTACCTGCTCTGAACTCCCAACAATTATTCTTTCAAATTTCTGGCTACTCACCGAAGCCACCACCTCCCTTTTTATGTTGGGTTGTATTAAATGTTAATGAATCAAAAGACCAATTCATTTCCAGATATCTTGAAAGCTATTTTTGTTCAACTAGTTGAACCAGAAAATGAGAAAGCCTCTTCCATTTTCATAGTTAAAATTGAATCGTCGCTCCCCTAACTATAACATGTGAGCCACTATGTGTGCTGCGCCTTTCATTTTTGTTTTTATAAACTCAAGTAGGTGCCTTTTTTATTATTGCCTTCTGTGAGAATGTAAATATTCTTAGAGATTATATAGCTTAATAGAAAAACTTGAAAATCATATACAAAAAATATCAGCTTTCTTTAATCAGGGCATATGGCATATGTTAAAAGCATAAAAGAAAAAATACCATAACATACTCATGCCGCTGAATATAAACAGACAAGACTTGTATGTTCTGGCATCATGTGACAAGGCATATCGAAAGAAAATTTTCGTTTTATTTTTAGTGTAAAAAAATTGAGTTATAGGATTTTCTAAAATGCACACATTTACCTTGTAACTTATGCTTTTGATACTGATTTTTATGTGATTCTATGGGTATTTTTTTGGTTTTGGTAAGCTGACAGACAGAATAAAGAGAAGTAATTTTTCTGTTTTTTAACTGGTCTTAGGAATACAATGTGAACATAGTCAATGGGTCCTGGGACAGCTGGAAAATGAGGCCATTATGAAGCCTCCTCATTATTCCTTGTCAGTGCTGACTTCCATTAAGAAAATTAATATATTGACTATTTCTCTTGAGATAAATCCTAAGAAAATATTCCATGCAGAGGCAGGTTTCAGAATGTCTGATATTTATGATACATCCAGTAGTAGTTTTGGAATATACTGTGTCCAAGAGTCCTGATATCTCTGTAACCTTGACAACCCGTCCTTAAATGCTAGCACTAATGCCAGCTTCCCTAGTCAGAATGGCTCTAACAAGCAGGGGTGGAGTTTGTACACAAGAGAATACTTTATAGTTATTTAACTGCCACCAAAACCTCATTTATCATTTTAATAAACTTTCCAGGGGAGAAAGGATTTCCCAAGATCCTCTTTATCTTTGGCATGGAAGCATAATGGGTAATCAAGTGTAGATCAGTGTCAAGCCCATGTTAATCTCTCTTAATCCCCATGTGAATATTTTATTTTTATTAATAATCACACTAAAACAACTGAGTGCTTTTTCCTTGATGATGTGTTTGTTTTAGGGAGGAAAGAGAGGCAAAATTTTATTGTAAACCTCAAATTCATGCCAAATAAACAGAGCAAACCATGAAAAAGTCCAAGATACAAACATGCTGAGTAAAATATGATAGTGAAGAAGGAAAAGAGACCAGCTCCTTACTGAGCATTGACATTGGCCTTTAGTTTCATCATTTGACTTTATTTATTGCACATCTCTGTAGGATATTCACTGACATTAAATAAAGAGCTTGAGGATCAGTGAAGTAGGGAGTTGGCTTTTGCACATTTTAGCAAAAATTCAATGGTTCAATCTATGTATTTTCACTGTTTTATTTTTCCTGGCACATCAATATTTATTAATATGCATTTTTATTTAAAAACAGTATTAAATTTTCATTTATATAATTTCTTCAACTTGTCCCAGCTTTTCGTCCTCTCAATTTCACTTTAGTAAGAGATATATTAACATGAATCTATAAACACAAAATGTTCTTAGACTCATAGAAATTGGAAACAATATGGAAAATGTAAAATTATTACAAAAAGTTATTTGGCTCCTCAAGTGGATTTTCTTAAAATAAAAAAAAATAAATGGATGAAGACTGGAGAGGTTGTACAGCAGGTGTGTGTGTGTGTGTGTGTGTGTGTGTGTGTGTGTGGATTGCGCGTGCTCATGCACATAAATTTTGAATGGGTGGATTTACTCCGTGTACCAATAGCCACATTCTCTCAATAAATGGTCAATGGATTGGCTCTACCATCTTTCGGTCTGATCTCTGTATTAGAACTTCAGATGAAGAACTGATCTTAATGATTTCCTAATGTTAGCATTCTCTACATTCATGTTACACAAGTAAGTGTCAAAGTAAGGAAATGGAAAGACTATGGTGAGGATGCAGGTAGGTAGCATCCTGCACGGCAGAGCCTGGCAAGCTACCCGTGTTGTATTTGATATATATGCCAAATACCAGTAACAATTATAGACCTCATTCGAATGCATTGAGGCTCTTTATGTTCCTGGAGCAAGCAGAGGCCTTGGGCTCTACTAGCATGAGACAGGACATATGCAGATGTTACTGGGGCCCGCTCGAGCAAATCAATGATAAACGGGAAGACAGTGATACAGTGATACAGTGATACAGTGATGGTGAGGATCCAGAGAAAAATATTTAAGCTCAGATATATCTTGTTTGTGAGATGGCACAGGAAATTTGTTGGTGGCAGAGATAACAATTGCATATTCCCAGAGGTGTTAGCTTAAGTCCCTGATATCTTAGAATACAGAAAATAAGTGACAAATTGAAAATATTAAATTATTTAGGGCATGATTCAATAATGAAGATGGAGTATTGGAGAAAGAGAATGGAAGGGTTGTAAGGGAAGCAGGTAAATGAACAGATGCTTTTCATAAACCAGAGTCTTAGATCTCCCTGAAAATGCTGGCTGGAATATATGAATGAGCTAATGTAATGAATGGCATCAGGAAGGAGGCCCTCAGAGCAGGGGTTTTCACAGAGTATGGTTCAGACCGTGAGACAATGACAATATCTAATGATGACAAATCCTTGGCCTTAGAATGCAAAACTGAGATTACTAAGCAGGATCAAGTATGTGAAGGAGAATGAGATGAACTGAAAATGGTATTAACTCATTGATGAAGGACCTTGGGCACTCAGTAGTGGTGAGATGTAATAACTGTTTACATCAAAAACATAAACATGAATATTTCTGTCAACATGTTACATAAACAATAATAATACAAATTTAAATAAATGCATAAATAAGTAACTGTCACATTAAAAAATATGGTTTTATGAGGAATAAAATAGTAAGCCAGAAAATATTTTAGATGACAGGGGTCTCTCTTCCTAAAACACTCAATGCTGGACATTTATATGACTCCTGCTTCATTGAAGAAACTGGTACTGACTGTACAGCAATGGCCAATTCTCTGGTACCAGCTAAGCCTTCATTTTCTCCTTAAATATTTTTACACTTTCAATAGTATCAATAATATCATCATTAAAGTATACAACAACAGGACAAGATTTATTCACTCTAATACTGTCTTATGTGCTGTCACCTCCCATCTCCCTCAACGATAAAGTGGAATTTGTCTTTGAAGTTCTCTGAGCGTATGTTGTACTGCCACAAATGTCAACACCAGGTATCATGGAAGAAGTCCTGTCCTCTGGCAATCTATGTCTTCATGGAGCTCTGCATGCCTATACTTGGCATTGAAGATCTCCTTTCACGCAATCCCGTTTACTGTGTCATCAGCGTCTGCTATTGAGAGCTGCTTTCCATGTGGTTGGAAAAATAAATTAAGAAAAGGAAGAGACATCATTCCTTGCTGAAAAGAATTTTACAGGATCAAGTTGGGTAAAAAAAAAGAGCTGTGTGTTGTTTTGTCAACCAATAAAAAAGAATGACCAGTTTCTAAGCAACATTTGTGATGAAAATATTTTATTGGAAAATGTGTTATAAAATTTGTTCTAACATTTCTCAATGAATTTACAATATGTTTCTACTTATAATTCTTGCTCACATCCTGATTTAAGACACATTATCTTAAGCAGTCTCCAAGTGAAGAAGCTAATTTCTTCTCTCTTCTTCCTTACAAAAGCAGACAAAGGGTCTTCCTGCAGCTCATCATTCTGTGCCTGATGCTGCACAGACTTCCTCGCATCTCAGCAATTGAGAATGAAGTCTTTGCTGAATGACAATAATTCAAAGACAAAAAAAGGTCAAGGTCAGCCTGACAATGTGTCCATCATTTCTTTCTGGGGAACCCCAATGCATACACACGGGGAAAGAATGTGACCTAAACATAATCTAGAAAGGCATTCTGAGATAGAGCCTCATCATGGGCACCATTGTCAATTGTACTCCTTGAAATGTGTCCTTCATTTCCAAAACCTGTAAATCAATGGAACAAAAGGGAAAGCACATTGAGCGACAGGAGTAGATCATAGAGTCATTACTATTTTCCTCATATACTTCTTGCTTGCTGCCAGAAAAAGAATATTATTTCAATAGGCCTCAGCTAATTCTGAATTGGGGATTTTTTTTTTAGGAGTAAGTCTTTTGTTGTCTCATTTTAATCAATCTTTGAATGCATATCACAATGTAACACATTGGAATGTTTAAGGATGTGTTAACACATTTTAAATATACACATATGCCCATCACAAAAAGCTGTGAGAAAGTCATGTAACAAAAAATGGAAGTAAGATAAACAGAGAAAAAGAGTCTGTACAGATGTACAAAATGTCTTTTCTGTGTAGACCTCCATAGACAGTAAAACGTGATAAAGCTGATCCCCAGCTTTTTAATTCTCTAGTCTAAGTTGATGGTGTGCTCGCCAGACTATTTCTCTACTTAAATCATGCTTATGTCGGGGATAAAACTGCAAAGGTTGACATAGAACGTTAGGAAAACTGTAAACCAATACTCTAAGGGCCAATAAGCAAAGATCAACACAAATCAGAAAGATCACTGAAGTGAAATGCAAGAAGGTGTTTTAAAACATTAGGAGAAAGATTATTTCTCTTTATTTTGATTTTTATTGTCCATGTTATTTTATCTATTCATAGCATTTTAATATTCAAGAAATGTTATAGAGATTTGCAGAGATAGTAAACGTCCTCTGGGATAAGGAGAAGACACACACACACACACACAC